>DWEI01004369.1:0-11761 GCA_018245875.1 Mysoria ambigua
AATGGTATCTCATATTTGTGTTAGTATAACTTAGCCTATGTTAGTAAGACATTATGAAAATTAAATTAAATTAAATTCGGTCAAATTAAAACAAATCAAATTAATACAAATTAAAGCAAATTAAATCAAATTAGCTTAAATTAAATTGAATTAAATTAAATTAAATAACATTTAAAATTCACAATTAATTCGTCAGGTCACTACTATTAATTCAATTTAAGTTTAAACATGTCATATGAGTACAGTGTGTTACGCTGGTATATTGCTGTTCGTATACAGTCTACGACAGTGAAGTAAGAATGGACAGTCCAGTCTGTACCCTATCATCTGTTTAGTGTTGTTATATATTATAATCATGTTATTCTGATAGATATTAATAACGTAACGTAATATTACGTCTGTAATCTTCGAAGAGGTAGGTATGAGACTGTACACCTCCACATTCCACCAGTTACGTTTACGTCTCACTCTGGAATAGGTGGTGAGCCTATTGCCATACACCCAGCACATGTCCCCATTCCGAGCCACCACTAGAGAATGTAGGTTGGAAAACTCCAATAGTGGCGGACTCTCGATAAGGCTGTCGCGCTTGCAACCAACACAACCAATGAGGCAGTAGGATATTGATAAGTGATGATATATTATTAATATATTATTGATGAAATATTATTAATTTATAATAGACATAGAATAACATTTTTTTTTAACTTAACATGCTCTTTTCTGAATAATATGTTTTCCTGACATGTCACGATACCACAAATTAGCCCAGTGTTCATAATAGATAACAAGCATTATACCTCATTTTCCCACATGGGTATCTTGGTAACACACTCCTGTATGGACTTTTCCATTTTACTGACAGCATTGTTCGCCTCCAGTCTCTCGGCCTTCACTTTGTTCTCCTTGCCCTGCAGCCTCGCTATCTCCTGTCGCAACTCCGAGAATTCGCTGGTGCCCTCTGCTATTTGTTCCTCCAACTGCGAATGTACGAATGAAATTTGAGTTTCTGAGACTCGAATCCCCATACACTTGAATATACTAAGTTGTGCTATGAACTTGTACTGTTCTGTTCTGTTCTGGTCTGTGTACCCACCTCATCACAATCCTTTTGTAGCTGTGACGTCTCTAGAGTCAACTGCTTCTTTTGATCATTCAAGCCGTCCAAATTCCTCTCGGTTTCCTGCAGATCGGTTTTCATTTGATTTATTTTGTCTTTGCTCTTGTTGGCGTTTCTGGAAAACATTTAATGGATAACTTCTGCATACTGCAAGGGTGTCCGTGGGCTGTTTGTACTTGTATATAAGGTTATTAAAACGTTTTGCTTACAGGCTAATGTGAGAAACATGATTTTTTTGGTCACTTTTATTGTTTCAGTATGGCACATGAGTCTTCTTTCAAAATAATAGGATATACGAGTCTTCTTTCAAAATATTTTTCATCACGCTTGTTTACTTCAAACAACTTCCTCAAACCCATTCTTACCTTCTACTAGTATTGATGCCGACTTTAAGCTTCGTTATTTCGGTGGATATCTTGTCGATTTTCTTCGCGAGATCTTCCACATTCTTCTGTAGGTCCTTGACCCGGTTGCCGGCAACCGCTGAAATCTGTGCATCCACCCCCTGGACTTCTCTCTCCACCTGTTTACGAACATATACGTTATGGAATAATGAAGTACAATATTAAAATTAAACAATTTAACATTCTGTCCTTGGATCCAAATGATATATGTAGGTATATGTACCTACATCATATAGTTATAAAAACATCCACCAACAATTATCCCGGTTCTCTTCTTAATAAAGTATGACTTAAGGTACATCACTTAACAATGTTACTTTGAATATAATATTACTGAGATAAGTCAGTGAGTAGCCATTATGACAAATGAATGTTAAAATTTATATGTTGACATAGTTCAATCAGGGATTGAAAGATGCCTTAAAAACTACACTCTTAAACAACACTATATAGGTACATCACCCCATTTATACTTAATCTGATATCGTCAAGACTGATACCTCGCCAGCATCGAACTTTGCTCTGTTCAGGTTCCTCTCGGCAACTTCCAGGGCCTCTTCTAAAAGTGTCTTATGTTGTTCGTCGACTCTGCTGGACGCGGCCTTGCTTTGTTGTTGTTTTAGTTGGATCTATTAAAAAATAAATATTTAAATTAATGCAAAAAATATGATCAACAAATTTGAGATCCATTTTCAATATTGCATCCATGTTATGCTTATGTTATATGTAGTTCTTTAGTCAATAAACAGATCCCTCACTGACCACTCGTCTTTGTTCTACACCATCTCCCGTTTCACCTCATCTCAATTATATGATACACTAACAGATTTAACATATCATGTTACATTAACTAATGGCGCATAAATGCATCAATGCAAATGCTTCAAACTTGATCAAAATAAAAGAATCGTCTAGCATTACCAAAAAACTTATGGAAGAGAGGAGATATTATATAAATAAACCACAAACTTGACAGGATGCAGAGTAGCACTGAAATCTTAAATATGGTTAACATAGATAAATACTTTTGTTGTAAAATAATTCAATGCATGCTCCCTAGTTTTCATTGAACCAGATCATATATTAATTGATAATTCTTACTGTAGTCTACACTACAGTTTTCAGACATACATAGGGCGGGAATGAAACCTAAGACTACGGAACAGATTTAATGTAAAATAATTTGGCAAATCAATTCTCACTACTCATCATTATCATCAGCCCTTTTAGCTTTCCTCTGTTCGCTTTGGGTGTCTTGTTATGCGAATGCGAAAATTTCAAGGCCATTATCTTGTTACAACGCAATTACCTTCAACGCTGGCACTTGTTCAATCAAACTCTTCAGCTCTATGTCCAACATGGAGAATTTAGTTTTCCCTTCCCGTATACTCTGCTGCAGAGATACCATCGTGTCCTCCAAATGGGATTGATCGGTCCTCAGCTCATTCAATCTGTAAAGTTTTGTTCCATATCATTTTCACATTAACGGGTATGATAATATTGACGAAAAGCAAGCATTTCTTTTTTTAAGACAATTTAAATCATTATTAATATATGTAAATAAAACTTCTTCTACTTCATTATTTTCGTTTATATAAATAAAAACTTTTATATCTAGAAATGGTCACTCAGGTCGGAATTTGTACTTAGTGCATGGCAATAAGCTCACCCCTATTCCATTGTGGGTGGTAAATATAACAGGTATCACATACTAGGAGTATATTACACACCTCTACCACCCTCTTCGGGGATTACAAGCGTGATGTACCGTTTATATATACTACTCTCTATGGAAGTGCTATATGTACATCTGCTACAAACTTATTAAGACTAGTTGCACATGAATCTACACATATAATTAATAACTTATTATGAAGTTTATCTTATCGTATAGAATTCACTAAAGAAGCTATTCTTTTTTTTTCATTTAGCGTTTTTATTTATTAATAGTGAAAAATTATAATACCTAGTTTCCAACTGGATTAACTTGTTCTCGTTGGCCTGTACGACCCTGGGGTCCTGCTCACTCGTGTCCTGTTGAACTGAGCTGGACATCCGGCCGCGCATCGTGGTCTTGCCGCCGCCGGACATCGTGCCTGCGAGCGGAAAATAACATTTTAATCTGTTTACAACTGTGAACCGCATAACTCGAACTTAGATTAAGACGAGCTGTATCCCAAAACGGCCGGGTCAATCTAAGACGGTCTCTAATAGTAAAAAATGCATATTTTCATAAGTTTTTCGCAATTAGTCGAAATCAAAATCGACATAATCGAAAATCAGTTATATTCCCATAAAACATAGGCGAGTAGCGCCAAAACCGATTCTATTTCGATAGACAGTCGCTGACGGAACATCGAACAGCAAAATGCGCCGTCAACGAGGACAGTAAAGGTCGCCGCGCGCACGTACCGGCGATCTCGATGACGTCGCCGGCGAGCGTGACGACGCGGTAGCGCGTGCGGCCGTAGGCCAGGCGCGCCGCGTGCTCCAGCTCGCGCGCCACCAGCGTGTCGCGCAGCGCGTAGTAGAAGGCGGGCAGCACGCGCGCGTCGCGCACGCGCACCAGGTCGAACAGCCGCGGCGCGCCCTCGGGGCTGCGGCGAGACCGCGGACGTCACGCTGCACGCTCATTGTCAAACTATACCCACCCGCAAGCTAACTAAACACTGAATGACTTCTCAATAAATGTATCACATTGTATTCGTACGTTCGATAGAGTGCACGCGAAGAAATGAACATAATGGATATGTGGGTACATAATATATATTCTATAGCCTGAATAAAGTGCTTATTATATAAATTAATTTTTTATGTCTATTTGTTCCGGCTAATCTCTGAAATGCCTGGACCAATTTGGATAGGACTTTCACTGGCAGATAGCTGATAACATAAGGAGTAACTTACGTCGCTTTCATTGTAGAATGTGTCAAATTTCACACGGACAAAGTGGCGGGCACAGCTAGTCATGCATATACTCACTACTGCACGCGCCGCTCGTACTGCTCGCGCAGGTGCGCCTGCTTGTCGAGCGCGATGAAGGTGGCGCGGCCCACGTCGTGGCGCCGCAGGTGCTCCACGCACGCCTGCGCCGTCTCCACCGTGTCCACCACTATGTTGTCCAGCGCGCCGCAGCACGTCGATATCGCCACGTCGTATCTCGCGTCTATGGCGCCCAGGTCGCCCTACAGCGGCGAATAATAACATATCTCAATACGTACACCAAGCGCTTAAAGTACCTAATATTTTTAACGCTAGTATAATTAAATATATTGCACATTAATCGAAGAGATCCGAGATTTTATTTATTGGCAACTATGGCTGGGCAAATGTAGCGTAGGATGCCTGTCGATTAGATGGGATGGCGGTCTGTATAAGACCGCATGCAGAGGCTAAATGCGACAAGCTGCGGACCGGGCGCAATGGAGCTTTTTGGAGGTCCTTGTCCAGCAGTGGACTGAGATATACTAATAACGATGATTGAATGATACCTAATGATATACTTACCAATCTGCCGAATATTCCAGGCATGCGGCCGGACGACTTTTCCCGCATGAGCGCATCTAGCACTCTGCCTCTAGATCTATTCGCGCTCATTGCCTGCCTGGACTCTTCCAATTGGGCTCTGTAGAAGTAATGTAAACATTGCTTTATACTTTCCGTTTTCGATATTCACACTTGCTATTTCATGAAGAACATACAATTCCAACTGTTATGATGAGTCAAACGGAAATTATCGTATAATATTCAAATACATTATACAATTTCATATTTAAGAGTAAAAAAATTTGTACAACAAGTAATTTGCGTAATTGTTTTTCAAATTACATTAAGATGCACGTACCTTAAAGCAGATAGCCTAGTGGTTTGAAATTTGACCTCTCACTCCGGGAGATCGGTTCAAATCCCCGGCGCGCATCTCTCAAAAATGTGCGTTTTAACATTTAATAGCACTAGCTATAACGGTGAAGGAAAACATCGTGAGGAAACCTGCACACCTTGAGTCCAGAAAAAAAATTGTTCTCTCTGTGAAGTCTGCCACCCCGCACTTGGCCAGCGTGGCAGACTATGGCCTTAACCCTCTCATTCTGAGAGGAGACCCATGTTCCAGCATCCAGATTCCAGATAGAAGGATGAATATCGTACCTTAAAGATCTCGCTTCAGAAGTAACGCTCGACTCTTCTCTCTTCAAATTTTGAATCTTGCCCTTTAGATCGCTTAGCCGTTTCTCGTCCGCTGGTATTTTTGATGATAGATCCTTGTGTAATCTGCAATCACGAAAAAATTACATTGTATATGCATATACAATGTGTTATAAACACGTTGTTTCCAGCAGTTTGTGAAATAACGACCCTTTTTGTGCTGTATGTATTCATTTTAATGCCTTTTAGAGTGAGCTATGGTCACAGCGCAAGAAGAATAATTTTATTTATAAATATATTATATGTTTTAAAACAATTAATTACAATCGTAAAACATAACATGTACTTCAATTATTCTTAAATCAATTTAAACTCACACTTTCTTCTCCTGCAGGTCCCTTTCTGCCTTTTCATAGGCTTCCTTTATCCTCTCCAATTTCTCGTGCTCCTTCTCTTCCGTGCTCAAATAGATTTTGAGCTCGGACTCTGCCAACTTGAAGCTCTTATTAGCGTCATCTACTATTTTCTTAAGCTCGATCAAACTCGCCTGTAGCCTGTCTTTCTGCTCTTGTAATCCTTGGGTTCTAGCTCTGTAAAATAATCATATGAAACTAAAACCCCGTACTCAACCACCACTCTACAATTAATGATATTCAGTTCACCAAATTCAGGTGTTCAAATAACATTAACCCAACACACCTGACTCCAGTCATAACCGTTTGCAACTCCTCTTCAGCCCTCACTTTACTCTCTCTGTGTCTGGTCAGCAGCCTCTCGCAGTCTTCTATTTCTCTAGTGTTTTTCTCCGGTATCTAATGATTTAATATGAATGCATCAAGGATCACAATATTAATCAATACCTTTATCCACTAAAAGGTAGGCAAAGAAGTGTTTAACACTCACATATTTCACGAGTTATATAAAGCCATGTCTATGAAATTGGAGGTGAACCTATTGCTATACAAATGCCCAAATCAAAATTCTGGACCACTATTAGAAATTCTAAATTACAATAGTATCAAACCAATTCACCAGCTAGATATCAAAGACATATCTGAGGTCATATTTTATTATGCATTCACTTCTCACATACTTTAACATAGAACACTGTATTACACAAACTCTGCTTTCAAGCATCAGAAATTAGTGGGTCCCAAAGATTATACATTAACAATTAACGATGCCAAGTACAATAACACGAAATCTTTACACACCAACTCTAACTCTATAAGTTTCGCCTTCTCCTGTTCCAATAGTTGTTCAAGATTCTTTTTCTTTTTAACAGACTGTGAGGTATCCGCTGAAATTGTCACTTGTTTCCGCTTACACACTTGCAATTTCTCCAGAATATCATCCTTCTGTTTTTGCATCTCGTCATACTTTCTGAAAATCACAAGTCAGTCTTATTATTTTGTATATGTGCATGTACATTCGAAAAGAGCTTGGAAGGTAACAAAATCAACTCAATGTATTATAACACATTCAAGCGAGTGGAGATGTGTGAGTCAGATTAATTTTGTAGCATTTAAAGACTAGAATAAGTTACATAGCAGCTGGAAATGGTCAATAGGATATTTTAGAATAGCTGAAAAAAGACGACTGCCCAAAGTGGTAGGCAGTGGAATGCAGAACATCCCCATGTTTAACCAGTTATATTTACATCTCACAATGGAATAGGTGGTAAGTGTATTGCCATACACAACCATATACAAACTCCCAACAAATACTAGAAAATCTAAATTAGGAAAATTTAGTAGTGCAGATCGGCAGTCACACTTGCAAGCAACACAACCAATGAGGCAATCAATCAGCTTATATGTTTCTTTCATGTCTCAACGTGAAAGAAGAACCGTTGAACCTGCCTGCTACCTTCAGACCAATGAAAATGGTTGTTGATTAGTAAGCAACATTACTTGGTCTTAGGGTCCTGGTAAAAATACTTATATTGGAAAGTGTAATACAAGTTTGGTTATCATAATCATAAACAAGTAAATTTTTAATATTACCAGCTTCTACTTCCCTAATTCGAATCTTCAATTGATGGAAATAAATAAATCTATTTTCTTTTGTGCAGTCTTGTAAACTGAAAAGTTTCAGCTTATATTTTGAAAAATCATTACTTACTGTGTCCCATTCTTCAATACATTTGTCTTCTCGTGTAAATCATCTTTTATTTTGCCAAGTTTTTCATCAATTTTTGTGAGAACTTCTTTCAGTTCTTCCAATTCTTTGTTCTTACCCTCAATTATTTTATTAATTTCATGGCTACGAGAATATGTAAACAAGATATGTTGTAAGCACATATGCACCAGATTTGATTCCATTTTGCAAATATGTGTTAGATATGGTTCAACCTAAGAAGTTAATTAATATGTATGTTTCATTAGGTGTGTGTTAGATGATATTTTATTAATTTGTTAACAATGTGCCTTGTATTTATATATTCAATCTGACAAACAGGTGACCAGGTCATACAATAGTAACATCACTATTACTTCGGGAGTGACCGGTGAACCAGACAAACCACAATAACTTTTGGGAAATGGCCGAAATTAAATCGGCATATTCATTTATTGCTATCATTTAAATCATATCACTTTACCTACATTTACAAAATGTAGATCTAAAATCGATATACATGAAACTCACATATACTTCTGCAATATAGTGTTCCTAGTGCGAATGGCCACATTAGACAGGTTCATCAGCTCCACCGCTTCCCTCATGGGCTGTTCCAATTTCTGCTTCTCCTGTTCCACCAAACGCACCCTGTTCAATTTCTCTTTACGCATTTCACAATATTCTTCCACCTTTACTGACAATTTTTCTATAGGCTCCTATAAATGATTTAATGGTGTGCCATTAGCTTTTATACATTTTTAAATATGAAATCACTGAAAATGGTGCTTAAATTAAAGGAATATGAACTTCACACCTATCTTGAAATACATCCTGTCTACTTCCTGTATATAGTTTTATGGTCAATAGACTTGATGATCATCGTAAAGGAAGTGGATGAGTGCAGGTACAAAGGAAGACTGAGATGTCTTAATGGAATAGTCCAGATATTGTCTGATGGGCAATTCAGCAACTGGTGCGATGAATGGAAGAGAGTGATGTTCTATAAGCATTGCAGGTTTTTAAGATATTTGGCACTCAGTACATTGTGCATACCCGGGAAGGGGCCTGGTTTGATGATATAATCATATGAAACATTTAAGTGATTACCTTGTTCCACTTACTTTATATCTCGAAGTTCCAACTATATCTTCTAAGTATTCCAACATACCATATTCATGTTCAGTCAACGCTTTAGGCTTCATCATGGCTATTTGCTCCACTTCACCCTTAAACATAAATGTTTCAAGTAAATGAGAATTAATAATATTACTTTTATCATTGCAGTTAAAAAGCAATGCTTGGATCTTTATGGAGTAATATTTAAGAACATTCTACTAGCAAATATGTTGCAATTTTATTATGTTAATTTCATTAACATTATAATAGATGTCTCCAATTTGAACCAACTAGATACAGTTATGTTTACCTCTTGTGACTCTACTGTTTACATCTTAAACAAAAGCTAGGTCAAAACGACCCCCAGTACAAGACTATGTATAACAACATTAATCAATCTATTAACCCTGTAGCAAATGGAAATTATAAATTTCTATCTATCATGACACGAAATAAGCATGACATATGTATGTATATTAAGTATGAAATGAAAAAAGTTTGTATATTAAGTATATGAAATAAGTATGTATGTTAAGAGATAACTTTAGTAGATCGATGTGTCTATATGTAATAATTTGTTAGTCAAAGTCAAAAATCATTTATTTATATAGGACTTGCAATCACATATAAACATAATTACAGATAAGTTTATGTTAGTTCATAAAGCGCCCACAACTGAGAAGAACTAACAAGAAACTCAGTGGGGTTGTCTTTTTTTCTGTGATTGCTTAACAATAAAAATTTAAGCCATCAAACTACAGCAACTCATTTCCAAACGTCTACGTCTTGTATGTAATTTGCAATTGATTAATAGGCTTTTTTAGATAATCTAAACTTAATGTGTTTTTTTAAATTTACAAATTGAAATATTTAGTGCATCATTTGGTAGTTTGTTATAAAAGTTTGACCTACAAACGAGTTAGACACTTTATGGAGGCTAAAAGTGAGCACTGCTAGTTTAATTTTATTTCTTAAATTTTGTTGATGGAGATCACTATTCTTCATAAATTTACTGACTTTATATGAATAAACCTTAGGTTATCATAAATATATTGTGAGTGTAGTGTGAGCATATTCATATCTTTAAATGTGTTGCATAGTGACATGATTTGAATACCTAACTAAGGCTAACGAAAAAGTTTTTGGAATATAGACAGTGAGAATAGCACAGCAATATTGTTCAGCCTGGGGTGAGCCCTGGCATTATATTTATGTCAGAAAAGTGTTCAACCAACCTGTAAGATAAGGAACCTGTTATGATCTAAATCAATACCATGCGACCGCAACATCTTTGCCACCTCCTTGAACTGCACCCTCCGACCATTCAATGTGTAATGTGATGAATTATCCTTGAAAGCTGTCCTCGAAACAACAATCTCACTATTAGGAACAACCGTGAATTCTTCACCTTCCTGAAATCGTACAAATGTATATCAAAATCAGGGTATAAAAATTTGTAGACAATTGAAAATGACAGACAAGGACTGCCTCATATATCATTACATGACAAAAATCTTGATCCCAATCATAGTACTTTAGTTTATTATCAAAAACCTAAATTATCATTTATTATCAAAGAGCTAAATCAATAGATGAATGATGACATACATAACATAGCAATGAATTGCATCTATGTGCCATTTTGAGCAATTGCTAATATCTAATAATTATAAACATAACTTCACACCTGTAATCCCTGAAGAAGTAGGCAGAGGAATGCAGAACACTCCCACTTTTAACTGGTTACGTTTTTACATCAGACTATGTAATAGGTGGTGATCCTATTGCCATGCATCAGGCACGTAATTATTTCTATTTATTATGAGAATAATAAATATAAAACATGAAGCAATGTAGACATAACACCTCGCTTAAATAAAGTCTTACCCCATCAATGATCTGGCAGAAATGTACAGCAACACAAGCATTCGTGATATTTGGAAATTTGCTAGAAGAATGTATCAGAACAGATATTTTTTTAGATCTGATTTTTGATGCTCGGTAACCAAATACAAACAGCATCGAATCTATAACATTGCTTTTGCCACTTCCATTAGGTCCTATAATTGCTGTAAAACTCTGTAGAAATTGTTTTAAACTATATTAATAGCATAATTAATGTTATGATAAACAGACAAATCATTTACATAGTGATTAAAATAAATTATTTACGTTCACTACTAAACTAACTTTAGTAACTGAACAAAATACCATAATAAGTATTCTATATTCATTGAAATTAATTATAAAATAATTATATTTATTATTAGCATTATCAAATATCAACAGTATCAAGCAGTTTACGATAACATTAAGAAAACAAAATATGGGCGAACCTTGTGAAACGGCCCTAGGGTCTGTACACCGGCGTAACTTTTAAAGTTTTCATTTACTATATGAGTTATGATTAGTCTTGGTCCAGTCGCATCAAATGTTAGAGCTGGTTTTGGCGCTGGTGGTATATAAATATCACCAATACGTACACCACCTTCTTCATCGTCTGATATATGATCGATATCACCATTCATATTATTCTCATTAGCGTTTCCTTCTCCATTCTCTGTTAAGGCGGACGGACCTTCGTCAACATCCATTGGTTCTTCATTGCCTCTTTTCTTCTTAGTTTTCTGCATAATACTAAGTAAGTACTACAATAATTAATAGATTAAACGTTTTCAGTTCACAAAATACGTTTTGAAGAAAAAAAATACCAAATTAGAATGAAAATAAAAACGCGCGTATAGTACCTAACTTGATCATTTTTGACATATTTGACAGTTAAACCAGATTGTTTTTTGAAATTTGACTTTCTGCAATATGTTTACACTGACTTAAATCTATAACGACAAATAAAATT
>DWEI01004370.1:0-11761 GCA_018245875.1 Mysoria ambigua
TAATTTGTAGTAAGTGAGAACTGTTGTATGGCTTTTTATTCTTTACTAATAGAATTACATAATTGCAACAAGTTCTGTAGCACATAACTTTATAGATATATCTATAATGTATGTATCCATACCCATTTGTGGGTACTTAATACACTAATTTTTCATAGTTGGAGTAATTATATACTGTATATTTTACAACTGAAGGTCTTTCCTTTGTGTTTACGAACACATTAAAATTCACTAGTTAGATGACACACAATGACACGCAAAATTGTCATTGGTCACATCAGAAAACATTTGTAAGCATAATGAATTTGTTTTGATTGTCATATCTGACCACCAACTAGTACATAATAGACTCGATTATCGACAGTGCCACAGAGCGGACGTGGTTTCACATAGAACGCAACGATGACCGCATCGTCATAGTCGATCAGTTGAGGCACTAATCGCTCGATTAGTTGACTTCTTAGTGTGGAAGCAAGTCTAAGTTTGCAGTAAAATTGCTGCAATGACACATGTGAAATGTTGCAATATTTATTTTCCTTCACAAATTGAAATTTTCGTGGATAGCGTTCGTTTGTGAACTGGAAGATCTTTACTGTATTGTATTATGAGCCCTTATCCATCAATATTGGGTGGTAGTCAAAAAATCTATTTGTGAATAGGGCTACAATAGTCAACACAATTACTTTACAGGTTAGCTTAAGTCACCATAAGAACCGTTTTATATAAAACATACTGTTACTTGATCACTTGGATGTTTCCAAATTTTCCATACACAAACACTTATGGTGTCTTAAAATAACATACAGTTCTTGTCAAGGAATAGGTAACACCCATACAAATTATGATGATGAGGTTAGTATCGTTCTAAAATTTTTGTGCATCTATCTCAGTATACCTTGCATTTGAATTTAGTTATCTTGACTAATGACACATGAAGTGCTGAACTCTCAGTGTTATTTATCTTCTTATAAGGATAGTTTATATGATATAATGTGACAACACCAATAGCACTACTGAGCAGTAAAGTTTGGTCTCTTTTTATTATGATTCAGGATAATCCAAAATCATATTTTACTTTGTTAACAGATGACCAGGATAAGGATAATATCCTGATAGCCTACCTGCCGCAGGGGCAGTACATTGGCATCAAGCTGTTCCAGTCGCGGCCCACGACCTTCAAGACCGAAGCGGCGAGATTGCAATGGGATAAGCAGCAAGCACAGAATGCAATCACTTTGAAACAGCAACTTGGTATGTACCCATCATCCCACCTCCGGATTCTGTTTTATTGGTTTCGACTGGGGTTCTGAAGATTGCTAGTTCTATACCCAATGCTATACAATCATTTGTAGTTTAAGTATTCAATATACAACACTATTTATGCTTAAAAATACTGTTAGAAAAATATGTTTAATGATTTAAGTATGTGTAATATGAGTTCCTAGTGTTAAACTCACATTTATTTGGGAGCAGTAAATATCTCTAAACTGACAAGACCAACAAAAACATACGTTTTATTTAATAAAAATCACATGTTCCCATCCCATGACGGCTGACAGCTTTTAAATAATTTTAATTTTTAATTTTTCTCCTTAATTCTCACAGAAAAAGGGCAAATTACGACTCAATCCGTCATAACACAGCTGGTAATGGATCTCAACCTCACAGATGAAGAGAAAGCCACATTGGACAAGGAGAGAGAGACAGGTACATGATAAACTAATTAGCAAAAAAATTATTAGTTACTACAACAAAGTCCCTGAAATGGATGTGATTTGCTTCTGTGATGACTGATGACAGAGACATTTAGCATTTAGGGCTCTCTGTCTACCCTATAAGGGACCTGTCGTTATGGCATCGTTTTAATAATAGTTGGATATGATAATGTTACAGTTACAATACGTTAACGCGACGTAAAATATTTTTAATATTAGTCAATATTCAATGCAATTTCTAACGATTTTTTTTTATTGTAGAAGAGAAGAAATCGCGTGTTCAGTTCTTGAAGACAGAAATGAAATTGATAGAGTTGGAGGCGAAGATAAAAACATGCCTCTGCTTGGAAAAGGCTGACACCGACCTGTGTCTCAAGCTTCTGGACGAGTTTACGGGTAAGATACTTCATTTATACTTTATTCCATTTTACACTATTTTACATTCATGACTTATTTACTTTTAAAGCTGATTAGTTGCTGACAAAAAAAATGTAAATTCACGCCTGTGATTCCCAAAGAGGTAGACAGAGGAATGCAGAACACTCCCACATTTCACCAGTTACATTTATGTCCCACTATGAAATTGATGACATGTGGAATATAAATGCAAGATTATCAAAAAACTATATCGTACTTATATTATCACTATGATTATGAAAAATACTAAAGAGCTCGACAGACTTAATATAACTTACGGGTCAGTTTAAAAGTATTTCCAACATTAAAAAGAGTAAAAAGAACTGTTTTTTTCATTGGAAAGTGGCAGTTTAATTGTAAACACTAGTCCCCCCATTGTGAACTGCCAGTTACACAAAACAAGTGCTTGGAAGCAGCTAAGGCTTTGAGTCTGCACCTATTCAAGCACATATCCAGTAATAAACAATTATGTTCAAGGTGTCCTACAGCTTCGGGTTAGGACTTGAAGCTTTAGACACCTTGTGCTTACTACGCGTTGTGCGCACAGCTACATATGTATGTAAACGCACCGTGACCGGCCGCAGAGCTGGACATCAAGCCGCTGATGCTGCTGAAGCACCCGTCGTGCGGCGAGACGGTGAAGCGGCTGCGCGCGTACGTGGGCAACGCGCCGTCGTGGGAGCTGAGCGAGAGCGCGGCGCTGCTGTTCGCGCGCCAGGCGCACCGCATCCGCCGCCGCGCCGACCAGCTCTACCGCCGCGTGCGGGTAACCAAATCGCTCATCGATATTTTGACACTTGCACTGTACCGATATACTTTTTTCTATATAAACAATATTTCCAATCCAGGACTTGTTCCCGACACCCGAAGGTCTGTCTTTCTGGGAATTCTTCTCGGAGCGAGTGGAACAGTTCAAGAAGGTCACAGCTAAGCTCAGTCCGGATGAGCTGCTGGAATTGGTGCATGAACCTTTGGGTAAGTTAACGTAAATATATGAAAGCAATAAACTGCGTAGGTTTCTTTTTATATCTATTGTAAAGCATACTTTATTATAAGTTTTCAATTGTTTCTATCCTGCACTATCTGCAAACAACAATGTACCTAAAGTAAATGAGAGTCTTGACTCTAATAATTTTTTTCTGTTATTGATATAATTTCTTGGTTTTTCATCAATATATTTATCCAACTGAAAATCTTCCTAGTGCATACTTTTATATCAAAAGTTTTATACAGTAATATGTTATCACTGTTTGTAGCAAATTTCTACATCCCAACCATGTAATTCACCTCCTTTACAGAAATGTCCGTGCCAACATCACACACTATGAAGGCCTCAGTAGAGGCCGCGAATGAAGAAGATTTATTAGAAGAAGACAGTGCATCGAAAAAGAAAACTGCTGGTACATTATACTAGAACATTCTTTAATTTTTGATATGATTCACAGGTTATTAATTAAAAACAGCCTTTTTAATATCCTGTGAATTATCATTAATGCAATCGTTTAATCTATGCATATAATTTTACAGCGAAGTCGAAAAAGGTTACAAACAACAACTCACCGGCCAAGCCGGCGCTGAAGCGCCAATCTTCTAGAAAGCAAGCTGAAGGAAAAGAGAAAGATAAATCTGAACAGGAGACTACCGAAGAGGCTGCAGTGGAGAATGCAGATGAAGCTTCAAAAGTAAGTTAGTCATAATACAACCAAGAATGCATGTAGTTGATTAACGTTTATAGACAAAATCATATTTATCATTCCCATAGAAGTAACACAAGAAGTGTAGTACACATGCACATTTCAACTATATTTATGTCCTATTACGGAGGAGTTCGTGTGTCTATCGTTATTCGCTGCACACAAATTCATACTCGAAGCCACTCTTAGAAAATTTAATTACAAATTCTAGCTAGAAAAATCATATAGTACCCGACCAGTGATTTGAATCCAAAACCCGTCGATCGGCACTTAATATCGCACCCATTTGACTACCAATGCACTCAACATTTATAGTGTTTCCATATACTTCATTTAGAGTTCTAATGTTAGTGTTATGTTTAGGGTATCCACAATAAAGCAACATTTCCTATGATGTACCATTTATTACAAAACTTTTTGATTAATTTCTAGGCCACTGATGAAGATAAAGACGACATGGAAACAGAAGAAAGCACAGAACAACCAACAAGTATTAATAAAGAAACTACAGAAGACAAAGAAGAAGAAACATCACAAATTGCAGAGGAAGAAGATAAATCAGACAATGATAAGGACAAAGATGACACAGAAAATAGAAATAAAGACGAGTCAGCAGATAATGATGATGAAAATAAAGAGGATACATCAGAAAAAGATAGTTTATCAGATAAAGGAAATGTAGCTAAAGAGGATTCAACAGCAAAAGGTAATATATCAGATAAGGGGAATAAAATAAAAAACATTTCAAGTGAGAAAGGCAACTCATCTGATAAAGGTAACAATAAAACTAAAGAAGATACATCAGATAAAGCCAATAAAATCAAAGAAGACACATCAGATAAAGGTAATAAGGCTAAAGTTAACTCTAAAGAAAAATCGAAATCAAAAAGCCCTAGTCCTAACGAGAAGGAAACGGAAAATAATAAGACACCAAAGGAGAATTCAAAGGCCAGTGAATCCGTAAAGTCACTGAAAGGAGAAAAAAGTGACAAGACAGAAAAATCTCAGGAAGATAAGTCGGGGAAAGAGGAAAAGGCAGAAAAGATTGAGGAGAAGGATAAGGAAGATGAACCCAGAGCAAAGAGGTCGAGAGAGGTCAGTCAATATATAAGCAATATGTTCATTGATTTGCGGGATAGTGTTATAATGTCTGACATTTTAATTGCTACTCTGTTTGGGACCTATTCTAGTTTACAGATTAAGGTTAAACCTATGCTAATTTTTATCTTTCCTTTGATTTTAGAACTTTTTTAAGTTGGTCCAATGGTTACTGATTAATATTGTCAAGTTACTTGAATTTGATTACCACCATGAAGATAAATATTTGATAGATCAGAAAAAATGTAGTCAGTCAGGGTCAGTATGTAAAATCTCAACATAAAAAACATAACCTAACTTAACCTGTGACTAAATTTGTATTAGATGTCTGTGTGTCACATGACAAATAACTATTATTACTGCTTAGTTGAAGTCATTTTAATATCCGCTTCCTTGATTTAAAAGCAACAATAATATTATTAATATCTTAGAACAGCATATACTATGCTTTTAGTAATAATGCAATTTCTCGTCAGTTCCTTTATAGGGTAAACAGTAGGCACCAAGGCAATATATCTCTTAACCATTCAGACTTGCAGTGTACATATTTAAACATAATCATGTAAATATTACATATTTTTTCAGGATAATCAGTGAGTTACAACAAACATGAGAAATGTATATGGGTGTTATTAAAATTTCAGAGCAAGAAGACTGATGCCCCGCCGCTGAGGTCACCGACGAAAAGAAAGTCGAAATTTTAAGCATCTAGAAGATTCCGTTAAATTTATATTTATAGGAGACATCGATTGAATCGTTCAAAAACCTGTTGTTCGTTGACTTTGTGACTTTTACGGAAAATGTTATTTGTATACATATGAGAATACAAAAAGTAACGCATCCGAGAATCGTGGCTGAAAAATAAAATTTGACTACATTATCCCTATTATTATAAAAAAACTTGATGTTTTCTCAGAAACCAATAATAGGCATCCGCTTCATGTATAAACAACTAGATATTAATAGATTACTGGTTTCTTAAATGAGTAAATAAATAAGTCCATTTAGAAAAAAAAATTAATACACTAATATATTATGTCTAAAATTTGTATTTAATATATTTTAGAAACTTCTGAGAGTATTGTAGATGTTACACACAAGTTTTGGGACATGTTATGAATCTTCCTTTTATTATTTACTATATTAGATAAATTATGATAAGTTACTAAAAGTACATTTCAATTATATTTGTGTTACTTCTAAATAAGCTATTTTTACAAGTTGTAAATATCTATACTAGAATAAAGTTTTTTTTTATATAATATACGGCTTATTTCTTGGTTTAAAAAATTATCTTGGTTGTAGCTAGAAAGTATGTGTTTAATTTGTCCTGATATATCACTTGGTTAGTCAAAGATTGAAATTATATTCGAGCAGTTTGTAGTTTGAAATAGGTTATATAAATTTTTAGACCGTCTATGGGTTTAATATTGGTTGTTTAGGCTACACGATTATTTAAATATTCTAAAAAAGTAATAGTCGGACATCAAAATATCCTTAATTTATCTGCAATAACTGAATGAAAAGTTTCGTTTCATTTGTTGAAGTGTTTATTTTTCTCTCGGCGGAGGAGAGGTTCATATGTGACTGCTAATCGATAGATCTCGAGTTCGATTTTAGTATTTGTAATTTTTTAGTAATAGCTCGAAGACCAGTTCTGTTCAGTGTATAGCATTCGCTTCACTCTCCTTACCACGCAGTAATGTAGACGTAACTGGTGAAACGTGGGAGTTTGCTACACTGCCTACGTCTTCGCAGATTGTAGTTGTCACGATACGTTAAAAAAGAAAAATTTTTAATCGGAACTTTTAATTAAATAAAATGAAAAAAGAGACTGAAATGAATATTTTTTTCTAGTTATCAACCAAAAGATCCTAAACAATCTAAGTTATTTACATCTGGTTTTTATGTTTCTTTTCCGAAATATTCAACCATGTCGCTCGGATACAGGTTAGTACAGTAATAAAATAACATTTAATGTATTAAAATTCAATGAGGAAAAACCAATGATCTAGAATCTTCGCCTGCGTTTTCTATTCTGTACAGGATACATCGAGATAATTTTCTTAGCATTTTCTTTTGCCTCTTGTTCATCTGAAATAATATATTGTAATGAAAATAGGATAAATTCTGGTTTTAAATGCATGCACAGCTTTTGATTAGCAATGATTTTAGCATTGAACACAGCGGTCGTACTAAGTGGGTATAACTTGCTAAAGGTAAGGGGGCACAACGCTTTAATGACGCAGCAAGGATAAACTGGTCCATCCTCATTGAAGAGGGTAGGAGTAGGTAGGTGCGTGAAGCCAGATGGGAGCGGATCTGCATTTCTCTGTGTATCAACAATTTCTGTTATATACTAGCTTTGATTTGCAGTTGACGTCACTATTACCGGATTTCTGGGCTTTTATTGAAAATACATAATATATATAAATAGTGAATACATACAAACAGGATCAACTTTATTTTCTTCGTGCAAGCGTTGTAACCTGTCCACATTGAAGCCGATGTTGGCAAATTCCACGTGCATTGTCTTAGTAGAGTGAAAACCTTTATGTTCCATTTCGTAATGATATGTAGTCCACGGCTGGGCAAAAAGTTCCAAGTAATTTTCACCTTGAGGAATCACATGGTTACTCCTACAGCTTCTTTCATTTTCTAAATCAAAGGTGCTTTTTAAAATATTCCGTTTATTATAATCTACATGATCAAAGTATCGGCTATAGTTAGTACTATAGTGATCTTGTATATTTGAAACAACTTCTGGTCTATTAAATTTAAAACAATTAGCTTTTTCATTAGATTTTAGCACTATTCCTTCCATGTTTGCTTCTATTTCATCGATAAATTCAAAATCGGACGAATTATATCCTTCACAATCAGAATTTTCTACATTACTTTCGTTTTCTATTGATATTGTGTCTAATTTATTAACTTTTAAATCAGCAGCCTTTGTGAGTAACATGTCTTCTTCCGTAGTTAAACTATGTAAATTAACTCTTGTACTACTGATATCCATATCATATTTTTTGTCAGATAACATTTCATCAAATTGTTTAGTATTTTTCTCGGAAACACTTTGCTTGCCTAACTTCATATTTGTTTCATGTATAACATCGTGATCAGTATTATTTAACCGATCTAATTCGTTGGTTTCGGTAACTGTATCAACAATGATTTTTCCCTGGCCTTTATTTTTATTTTCAGATTCAATACTCAATTTCTTTGAATCACCACGAGATAAAACAATAGCATAACTATGATCGTTATGTGCTGTAGAACTTACATATGATTCGTTATCTTTCCTAATTTTGTTAATATTTCTTAAAGTTAGTATCGGTGACGGGGTTTTCGACTTATCATATGCGTTATTATCTATTAGCATATCCATATCATCTTTTGTATTAGTAAAATTGAATAAGTCATCTGTTTCAGTATGTGTTTTTAGTGGGATCTCAGTAGTATTGCAAAATTCATTATTGTGGGCTTTACTTACATAAGATAAGGTTTTATTCGAAAAATTAAAATTATTGTTTAAATAACTTGCTTCAGAAACATTTTCATCCAATTCGATTCTCGTGTGTTCATTGAAATTTACTTTTGAATCTACGTTCAGGGATGCCGAAGTCATTTGGCTTAGTTCGTTTTGAAATATGAAACAATCGTTATCAGTATAATAAATATCAGTGTTAACGATAGTGCTAGATTTATCTTCAGATAAATCTATATTCCTTAGAGAACTATGATTTTTTTCTGAATGGATACTTTTATTGAAAGGCATGGTTTTATCGACATTATTTTTTCTATTGGTTTTGGATTCTTTATGGCAAAGGACAATATTATCGAAATAATCAAATTGATATAAGGTATCACTGTCAGGCATCTCTAAAATATTTTGTATGTTAATGTCCATACTAAAACAAAATCGACAGTTGTATTAAGCTATATGCTCTCAAGAAATTAAGCAATATTCCTAACGCAGAACTCAATGTGCTAAGTTCTGCTTGAAATGTCTAAGGAGTATTTACAAATATAAATATGTAGTTATATATTTAGTTGCCTGCCTCGTTGGTCGTGTTGATTGTAAGTGCGACTGCTGAACGGGAGGTTCCGGGTTCAGTTCCCAGGTCGAACATGACAAAATTTGATAATTTAGATTTTCTATTAGTGTTTTTGAGTCTGGAATAGTCTGGATATGTGCCTGATGCATGGCAATAGGCTCACCACCTATTCCATAGTGGGACGTAAATACAACTGGTGAAACGTGGGAGTTTTCTGCATTCCTCTGCTTACCTTTTCGGAGAATACAGGCGTGAAGTTACGTATCTATTTAGTCAATTAACATATTTTATTATAGTATCACTTTCTGGGTAAAGAGAAGACTACCAAATAACTTCGAAAATATTAAATCTTCTTCTGTTAATCAATAGTGTCACAAAAGCATATCGGTTTCGGAAACTAAATCCACTATTGACCAGAGTTGGATTATTATTATAAGATATGTAACCCTAATAATTAAAAGTAATAGTAATATTGCGTTCCAATTACGCTGTAAAATTTAAAAAGCGTTATAATAATATAAATACGTTCTTAATTGTTTTATTTACTGCTTCTCACATTAAATGTAATGAAGATTAATATTACTTGTTTAGACGTCCGTGCTGTTATTCAGGAAAATACTATTCTAAAAATACTTTGCAAAATAATACCTGTCAGTTTTCCAACAAATTTCCGTAATATTTTTGTCGCGAAATATTTTTAGTAACCTTTTATAGATGACTTCTGGAGACATAATATATATGTATACTTTGTATGAAAACTAGTAAAAAATGGAGGGAAATGATTTTTTTATTATTAGTAGATGATGTCTAAATTTTACATACAGCCAATTAGTAACTTTAAGACGTAAAAAAAGGAAACGTGATAATTAAATTATCGTTTATTAGCTATAAATATTTATGTAAACATGAAAAATGCAAATTACAAATCGGTAGAGCACGTCTGGCAGTGCAGGGTCTTGTTTGAATGTTTACATTGCATTAACAACTTAAGATATAGTAAAGGTATTTTTAACAGCGCCAAATTATTCATTGAATTAACGAAGAACTGGTTTTCTATATTACAATTAATAATCCCTAAATAAATTATAAGAAAAGATTGCTTTGTCACTTCTTGCCAGATTTCTTTATACCACCTTGCGTAAGAGGTCCTTTTTGTGAAGCCTTGGCCTTTGCCTCCTGAAATTATATAAAATAAGAGTTGCATGTCAATTTTAAACGATAAGTTCTCTGTGTCCAATTTGGCGGGAGAATGAATTAGTCGAATATCTATACAAAACCAAATTTTATCTACCAAATTTTGAGGTTATTTCGTTCATTATACATTGAAAGATTTTTGAAGTGAATAATTCAAATAGTGGCAAAATAATCATGAATATTTCCATATTTCATAGAGAAAATAATATGGTTTTGTGTTATGAGTACATGACAGGCAGTAAACGATTAATTATTGGGCACATTCATCTACCTTAATGATAAAAAAGTAATTAAATTATGTATTAAATTAAACATGTATTACTGATAAAGCCTTCTGCTGTTCCTTCAGTTTTTGCTTATGCGCCACATCATGCTCATCCAGATCCTTGGTTTCTTTCTTCGGCGCCTTCAGCGGCTTCTTTTTGCCTCCTTCGCGGCCAGACATCTAGATAACAAACATAAATATTTATCTATACATTTACATTATTAATGTTTTTATCACTTAACTGTTGGGCACAGGGCTCAGAACAAGGACTCTAGGGGAGGGGTGGGCAGATTTTTACAAGTATTCTTTTACTGCTATATTTCAATTTATAAACACACATTTATTACTAATAAATAGATGGCACAATTTCAACCCTCTACACCTGATACGGGTGGCTAAATTATGTACCTATAGGCTGTCACTGCTAAATTAATTCTTACATCACTGACAAAATAAACTTACATTCATCGTTAGTAGAAAGAAAAAATCCTTTGCCTCAAATAAAAAATAACACTTCCATTGACAAATAAATAGTTACAACTATACTACAACCTACTACAAGGTTCAACACTGAATTTAAACAATTTCAACAACACAATGACTAAATGAACAAGATCCAGTACTATATACTGCTGATTCGAGACTCATGATCAACTATTTATATCACAACTTGCATAGCACTAATTGCATTACAAGGTGGATTCTATGCTAACACATTATTAATACGTATGAGCACATGAAAAATATTATGTCACAATTAGAAAATCACGATTGTAATATGGCTGTGCAAAGTGTATATTCCAATGTTCAGTTGTGTTCTAGTCATTAGTGAGACCAATTTCGCGATCCGAGCTTGTGTTGTTGGTTCCCATACAGGACAAACATTGTGTGATCACCGTGTTCGGGTTACATGAGTTGCATTTGGCTTTAAAATGAATAAACAGTATAAGTTCAATACATGATGTTAATATACAATGGGACCAACGAAATATGTATTTGTTCTCCTAAAATATTTCATTACTATTATTATCATAAGTATAAAAGTCTCAGAAAATGGCATGTATGTATAAAGAGTGATGAATGCAGAAGTCTGGTAGCTTTGTGAGGAGTGTGATTTGTGGCACTCCGTACTCTACATATATATTGATGGACTGTGTTGGCCATTTAGCATCAAGCAATACCTAATTCTACTATATTACATATCGCACCCTTAGTATTATAGGGGCATATCTCGAAAATCCTTACTTTTGGGAAAACGATTTTAAAGATTGAGCAACTTCATTCTTTTCATTTATTCACTTATAACTTTTTTATTTG
>DWEI01004371.1:0-11760 GCA_018245875.1 Mysoria ambigua
GTGAAGTCTGCCAACCCGCACTTGGCCAGCGTGGCAGACTACGGCCTTAACCCTCTCTTTCTGAGAGGAGACCCATGGTCCAGCAGTGGAACGATAGAAGGGTCGGTACCGAGACATTTAATGTTTTTGAATTCATTTTATTTTGTGCAACTTATCTAACCATAATAGATCTTATGTACATAAAATAGGGTCACTATACTAACATCTTACCGAGTGGTCTAAGTGTCCAGTTTCCAAAAAGTTCTCATCTTGTTGCAGAGCTAGAGGGCGGTCGGGCGTGGTGCGGGCGGCGGCCGCGGGCCCGGCACCATGGCTACGGTGGAGGGGCGGCCGGCGCAGTATGGCGTCTCCCTTCGGCAGCTCCGCGAGCTTATGGAGTCTCGCGGAGCCGAGGGGCTGGCCAAAATCAACGCGCTCGGCGGGCCGCAGGAATTGTGCAAGAAGTTATATACATCGCCCACAGATGGTACGTACCTTAGATAGATTTATAAATCAACGTTATCTTTAGATTCGAAATGATCTACAACTGGCTCTAGGATAGATTCATGTGACATGAAAATTTAAGAATCTGATGTCGTAGTAACAAGAAGGGAAGGAGAGGGTGAAGCAGGTAAAAGTAAAAAGTAATTTGTAATGACTACCGCTATTAAGAAGGTAGAGAATTACGGTGTTGCTAAAATAATGGCGATTTTAATATTTTACGGATTTACTTTAAATCCAGTGTTACATACGAGTTCTGTTACATTAAAGTTAGTGGAAAATACTACAGTCGCTCACGATTCTGGAAAATAGAGGTACAAATCGATTTTCGATTGCTTCATTAGACCAGTCGTTGAAAACAACGTAAACAAATGGTCGATTTGCAGAATTTACTACAACAGAAATAAACCGTGAACGTCGATGGCAACATTGTGTTCGCTGGAAACTGTTGTATTAATCATGTCGAGCGTGTATTGCAATGATCAGTGTCTCTCGGCACGTCTACGTTTAATACTTTCTAGTGCCTGCGCGGGACATTTCAACGATCGAACAGCATAGGAAATTTGGATCATCGTGTCACTAGGTCTTAAGAGTCATTAATTAACACATCGTAGAGCGTAAGATGAAAGTTAGTAGACCACATATTTAGGAATGGTTGGTTTTGATAAAGTCGAAAGTTGGAAACATTTTAAGTTCAATTAGCGACTCAAATTGGAACTTTCCCATGTTTACGCAATAAGTTGCCCTAGCGTGCCAAGAGCTGGTTACGTATCTAAAAAGAAATGCTATTAAATTAACGTTCCCGTAGTTTTTGTTGCCGCTAATGTCGTTGACTTAGTTTTCAAGTACATGTAGGTACGTACGAAAAACGAAACTATTACGAAACTGTTATCGCACTGAATTATTTCAATGCTAATGACTAGTCGTTAAAGTCTGTGCGTGAAACGTAATGTTTTATTTCAGTTTCGTTTGCTTAAAAATCTGAAAGAGTTATTTAGGGTATCGTTCACAGGATCTGTATACAGATATTGATCTAATTTTCGATTGACAAAGCAATATGCATTTTAAAAGAATTTTAGAACCCTATCTTTTCTAATACAATCTGTTTTTTTTTAAATACATATTGTCAAAAACAAACTTTACAATTAGACACTAATTAGCTTTTAGCTTGTTTAAATGTATAGACATTGGTTTAATATTGTCAAATTACGTATAATTAAATCTGCACATTGATTCTTAATTTCGTATTGTTTCGTTTTTTGTATGACTGATCAGATCAGAGGAGGAAAATTTGTTTAGTATTCCCTCATGTATGCTTGGTTGGTATGATTGGGACAATATGATAGATGTAACTTTCGGACGCCAAGCCCGTCAAATTCTCCGGTGGACATGTCTTATTAGTTTTAAAGGCTGACATTCAGTGTTACTCTAGAAATACTAACGATAATAAAATAACGAGAGGAAATATGTCCCATTCATAATTTTTGTATTTCCATAATTAATATAATTTTATGAACGCTATATTCGAACCGTTATTCGCATTTGTGATAACGTGGCATTTGCGTGTGTTCCAAAAAATAATAAAACACGCCATCCCATATGGTATTGTCATGTTTCTTATCGGGCCACACTGGAAATATTAAAGGTGACACTATCGGCCGATCGACATGACACCGCCAAAAT
This sequence comes from Mysoria ambigua, assembly GCA_018245875.1. Lineage (NCBI taxonomy): Eukaryota > Metazoa > Arthropoda > Insecta > Lepidoptera > Hesperiidae > Mysoria > Mysoria ambigua. The sequence continues at coordinate 2,164 of DWEI01004371.1, forward strand.
GTTCCGATACTAATCTTCGATGGGTGCTCATATATCGAGTCAGTAGCCAGTGTAGCAATAAACGGGCCAATACCCGCGAACACGATTCGATAGAGCAGACCTGTCAACGACATTTGTCCTCAAAAAGCTACATAAAATTATAAAGCCATATTTATTATGTTTAATTTTGTTTAGGTGTAATCATGTATATGTCAAAATTGATATATAGTGCTGATACGGTTCGTTTAGTGTTTCATTTGCTTCGTTTTCATAATTGTCATTCTTGATAGCAATTATTTCGTTTCTTTCTTTTGACTAATGTACGACGTACCTCTTAGTAACAACCACATAGCATTACTTCCATCTCAGGAGATTGAAAACGAGTTGTTTTGCTGAGCTTAAAGCTAATACTTGTAACGTCTATTTTAAAGGACAAGACTTAAAAGATTGCATAAAAGAAATTGCGAAAGAATGATATCAAGACAAATATCCGCTTCGGGCAATATTCATTCGAGAATATGAAAGTCGAAAAGTTGGCCAAGACGAATATGATTGAAAAGGAAAATGCCATTTCGAAAATTCCGAAAGACAATGGGGACGTTCAAATTCTATTGTTACAGATGCAATGACAAATTTAAATTCACCTTGTACTTTGAGTATGAATTCCGGTAAGATGAATTCTTTATAAAATCGATAATGTTCAGTTTCTGACAAGAATTCTTAGATTTTATACAAATGGATGTCTATTTAGAGTTGAGTTAGAGAATACTACGAGATTAATATTGAAATTGGTCTTTGAAAACTTCAAGTTGCCGCTGGTGGTTTTAATGGGTCCTCTTTTCGGCACGTCGTTCTGTGTTAATTGCTTCTCAGCTTAAAAATAGAGATCTTTATGTTAACACAGTACGTGCGATGCACTTAAAATACTTTCGTGATTGTCGCATTGCCCGTGTACCGCTCATCAAAAAGTAATTAGAAATGTCTCGAACATGGCAGGACTTGAGCTGTCTTCATTGCAGCTGAGCTGCATTCATTGCAAATGGTATTATTGTGGTCGTAACTGTAAACGTAGCATTAATGATATTATTTCTTTGCAAAGACTCGCAACATTTATGGTTGGTTCAACGTTTAGAAATTTTGTATTTCTAATAAATTATAATTGCGAATTTTCCTTTTTTACAAATTATACAGAAGTTACAAACGCATTATTGCAAGGGCTCGTGTGTTTTATCGCGTTACGACTTTTGGTGTTAAATATGCAACAAGGAAGAGGCCAAACTTTCTATTGTACGAAATGCATAAGTATGTGCGTAATATACTAATCAAAATTACATTGCAAGCTATACTTGTATATTAATTAATGGGCATCTAAGCAGTATTCCATATGTCGATCGACATAACTCCACGTAACAACTAAACTTTGTGAGGTTTGTTGATTAATTACCGTTCGCTACATATCGAAAACGTATCCAGGAAAATTAATAAGCGAACTCCAAATAATTTACGGCGCACATAATTACGACGAGGACAAAAACGCTCGAATGGGCTTTCGTACGGGATCTACTACAGTTTTATGGAACTCGTAACACCTACAGGGCGGTAATGAGGTCGCGCCCCGCTCGCTTTACGACGGTGACGTCATTGGTGATACTATGTAGGGAGTAGCGTGGATATCGGTCATTGAAATGGAATGGTTAGGGCCGATTTGTGCTAGACGCTAGTACACATACCAGAAGACATTACGTTTTTTGCTGTCTTTTCATGGGGAAAAGGCTGAGTAAGTAGCTGGGTTAGTTAGTGTTAGTTCTAAACAGATTGTGCAAATCGACTTTAAACGTATGAATTTCCTTTCAGTAATCTTACACATTGCTCTCCCGTGCAATGTGTACAATTATAGAGCCGATCTCGTCCAAATTATTCTGCTATCCTATCGGATTGAAGCTAACATTGGTAAATATCAAAAACATTTGGTCCAAAGCGATCTGTGTCCCTACCTTTGTACGACAATCTCCAGTACAATGGTACATCGTGGTATTGGAGAACTATGTTCAGCTGTGAATTGACACATATCGTGATAATACAGTACCGTAACTGAAAGCATCATTACAACAATCACTTTAGATTATTGATTTTGAATGCACGGAAATTCGCCTTTTTTCATTGAAACGAAGCGTTTGTCAAAATTTCTCTCACATATTCTTAAGCAAAAAAATATACTAGTATCACTACTTTTGACCCTTTGCTTCAAACGAGTTATCCGATTTATCTAAAATAATGACGTCTAGACTGAAACGAAAAAGGGACTTAAAAATAAACGTACCTTCACACCTGTAATCCCCGAAGAGGTAGGAAGAGGAATGCAGAACTGGGAGTTTCACCGGCTACGTTCAGGTCCCACTATGGAATACGTGGTAACAAAAATATAGATAAATTTATTAATACTCATAGTATATAATGAAAATGTTCACACACGGTCACCTATCCCAATCTCGTTATAGCATTTATTAATGTAATGACCACACTGCTGATAAGCTACAAATATTTTATAAATACATAATTATGTATAAAATTTTACACCCAGATGGAACAAACAATCATGCTTGCAAATATTTGTTTTGGTTAGTATTTAAACCCACAATTCCCGGCCAGTAGTAACCGGTTGAATTATTTGGGAGATACCTTCAGAGTTTTAAGTGCGTGTATCCAAACTAGATTTTTGTATCGTACATTATGCTGTGGATACCTACCGCTATACTATCGCCCAATTAATAAATCAAACAGCAACTCCGACACTTCAACGAAGCGAATGCCTCGAATCGTTTTCCAATAGAATATACATAACGGTTCACGACCTCTACACCAGTTCGAGTCGATGTTACTTTGATTAGCTCGAAGTTAGCGCAGCGCTGATTTTAATCGAATCAATCATGACGTTTTGACTTTGTACTTTACCATAAATTTCCAATGAGTTTCTTCCAACTGTGCTCTCCCAAGACGTGAGATTTATTTTTCATCAGCCAATACTGGAGTCTGGATTGGAATTGGTAGCATTGATTAAGTGTCACTTAAGTCGAATTATTATTTCAATGTACGACATTTGACAAAGTTAATTACTTTCTCAAATGGACAAATAGTAAATTAGTAATCATTAAGAGGATTTTGACCTTCGTGAGCATAAATATCTCATTAACGCTAACCAAATACGGTCATAAATACTGTATTGAGAATTTGTCTTGTCAAATTTTATTACGTATATGTCTTAAGTGTACATTATTAAGATAAATGCCGAAGCCCATTATTATATTTACAAATAATTTAGTGAAGCATTTTGTAATTAAGTTTTTGTGTAGTCATTCGCAATTGCACGCAGATGCGTATTGGGGTCCTTGGCCGGTTACTGTCAAACAGTTTTGTATGTCACTGTACAACTTTCATAGTTGTAACTAAGCCGGGTACGAGGCGAGTGCTCATAAAAAGCCGTCCAGCAAACGTCCGTCGCGCGAGCATCGATCGCGGGGCCCAAGTCGTCCTCGTGAACACCGAACGTGCCTCGTGATTCGGTCTCGTTGCCGAATAAAACGGCGCCCTCGGTTCGTTGAACCCGATCGATAAACGGAAGGTTCGCTGCTGTAACACCGAACGTACTACGTTTTCCAAACTTTCAGTCGAACAAGTAAAGAATTGAAATTGGTTTTTCTATTAAAGCTTACCCTGATTTGTGAATGCTTACTGTTCTCATAATAGTATTGTAAATACAGACTCATCTAGGTTAATTTATGTCGAAACGAAAAAAATAAATGTTGCTCATCATATAAATATTTTTTATGTTTGGAAATCTAAACCTATTATCAATCGCTCAGCATTTGGGGTTAACAGCTAGTAGACCACGAGAACAATAAATGCACTTTTTGATTAGTAAAAACTGATATTTCTCAAACATTCCACATTTGTATAATGAGTACGATTTCTATGAAAAACATATCATATTAATAGATTTAACTAAGAAAACGGACAAAACTGATTGATCTCTGGGTGTTAGAATGCGAAACGTAAAAAAAATTCATCGTGATCTTATGGATAAAACGTCTTACGCTTTTAAAAGTCCTCATTTATAAGATTTTACTGTAATACATGAAACTTTTTCCCTCTCGCTGAATGCACACGATGTCGCAGGGCATTAGGCAGTTGTATGATCTAAGAATAGACCAACACTCAGTTCTCAAGGACTCCTCGACTCTGGTGATTCTGTCTTTGTTTCCAACCGTGGCACCCATTTGGCCTTTCAAGTTCACAAGTGTAGTAAACCTTAAAAACCGTTTCTCTGTCGCTGTATTTTATGCCGTTCAAGTTAAAATTGCCGTAAGAATTGTAACGTACGGCCGCGAACAACGCACCGCCCGAGTGCGAACTATTCTTGTGCTCCGTGGGATATTTTGTGCCCGCTGCATTTTTGTTGCGACATCGTCCATTGTTTGCTCAAGTGCCGTTTGTTGTACTGTGTGATGTCACTGTTCGATACTAGTGATGTCTCCCAACGTTTTTTCTACGTCAACGCTTTTTGGTATTGTACCGTTTTCTTTTGCAATAGGAATGCTAAATGCGTACGAAACTACCCTGATGTTGATAGAATTGAAGTTACGATAGCACTATTTCTAATGATCAATTCGGGCCATCTGGCCTAATATATTTTGCCTACGATATAATTTTGGACCTTCATCTAACTTTGATGGAGTTTTTATGCGATACAAATTATTTTCTACTACTGATACTTCTAAAAATGAATGATGTAGATGTTTTAACTACAGAAACATATAAAAAGTTATACACATTACTCATTCCAATTTTATAACATTAAATGTTTACAATGTAATTTAGCAAGAATGATACACCTTTCGTACATCTAGTCTCAGGGTAATGTAATTATATCATCGTTACCACCGCCGCCGTCACGCTATTGTGTTACTACCGTTGAAGATTTAAGAGTGCAATTTGCTTGCGCTATCTTTGGTTATCCTCGCGTCCGTGATAGATCGATGCTGTCAACTAGTCGCCGCGGAATGCTTTGTACAACGAAAAATGATCCCCCGCCTTCCAGCGAAACAACGTCTTTATCTAGCGCGAAATGTCTTATTACTCATCGTGCATATTCTCCTTCACCTACATTAAAAAGTTTCAGCGATGATAGATCTAGCGGAAATTTTGTTCGCCCGAACTATTGTTACGGTCGCTTGTCTTTGCCACCTTTGATTGTTTACACGCAACGAATTATTTAGTGTTAGCCCCCGAAAAGTTTACACTTGTCGTACTTTAAGCAAATGCTGCTTTGTGCCGCTCATGCCGTTAAGTTCTTGTTGTTGTTTATTTGTCGCTTGTAATTAATCTATTTAAATTCCGTTTCACTTTTGAACATGTGTTGTCTGTCGAGAAGGTTTAAGATCATGATCTCAAATCTAGACAGTTGCGTGTTTACTGAATTTAAATTATCAAGAGGAAATATATGTACAGGGTTCTTTGTAATGCACAAAGAATCCTGTACATATATTTCCTCTTTCGCCATTCTTTTCAGTCACCTTCCCTCACTATTGTCCCGAGTTATTTGATATGAAACATCATGCTATAATCTGCAAAGAGGTAAAAAAATATTGTGGTTCACTGCCACATTTCATTAGTTACATTCACTTCTACGATGTATTTCCACTATCACGAGATTATTTAATGTTCGACGAACATAAACTTTAAGAAACTAGGGCATGGGTCCCAGAATTTCAATAACAGATCTTCGAAGTAGGGGACTGAAACCTAATTTCAGTTAATTAAGAAAAAAAATCGTTAAATGCGACACATATGATTTATCTTTTGACTTTTGTTACTCGTTGGGAGAAAATGTACTATTTTGTGAGTTTCATTCGCATGATGAAAAGTTGTTAATCCCACCGACTGTAGTGGCAACCAGCCAAACGTACCATTAACCCAAGATGATGATTATGTTCGTAATGGATCTGAATTTGCAATCACATGAACGCCCTGTGAACTTCTTTGCTTAATTGCATATTCGATCTGGTTATACTACATACCTTGATTTTTTGAATAACACACTAACGCGGTATAATAGTAATTGTGCCACTCGATTAGACAGCAACATTGTTTGTCTTCAGTTCGTCATCAACATAACATATGGGGGATTCAGCTCCAACACGCTCATGTAGCCGGATCATAGCAAGTTTGTTTACCTGTCCGTTTTATTTAGTGGAAGGTTTAGGGGAAAACAAGCCATAAACCGAACAAATATGTCTGATTACGATCCGACCCAAATAACGCGGCTTATTTGAAAATATAATTGACTAAACATAGAGAACTTCGCCGAAGTTACCGAAATAGGGAAACGATGTATAATCTCTGTATGATAATAATATAATAACGATATATGCCTATACATCCTAGGGTTGCTCACGTCCAGGTTGCCGTAGACTGACTTGTACGTACTGACTGATATACATATTCAAGTTACAGTCTGTTAGACTATGTACAACATCAAATGGACTCCATGATTTTTATACAAATTAGTTCTCGTTTACCTCACATGGAATGAAATAACGAAGACTGTACCAACACACGATTTCCATACCGGACACCGAAGTTTGTGGGACAATCTTTACAAGCACACTCGTGGTGACTGAAACTTTATCCAGGAACACGATTACTTAGCATATCGGGCGGCAGTCTTTCTTGTGTGTCTGTGTCATTGTTAGACACAGACGTACTGGGTCTCGGTCATTCTTTCCGACGCATGCTGCCCTGGCGGTTCTCGGAGCTACGGTTCAGTGTTCAACACGCCTGTTACACGTTTTAAGGCATTCGACGAGGTTTAACGATTGTTGCTCAATAATGATGATCAGCGAGTATTGCTTAACGTTCCCTTCGAAGTGCAAAAATTCTGGTGGAAATTTTCCACTGGACTGTGCAGTCACCTGTGCAAGCTAGGCTTGGAACATATTAAACGAAGTGTTAACGTGTTTTATTCAAGATATGCAGCACCTCTTTGTACACACTGTCACCGGAGAACTGTCCAAATATTGTAACGATCACTGAGTCATTATGTGATTCATACTTAATAATACATGAAGAAATTTGTTTAGCCACTCGAATTGATAAATGATTTTAATTATATTATAACGACTATGTGTCAATTGCAAAGGTATGCGGTGTTTATAAATATTTTTATCTGAATTCAATTTACGTTGGGAATGAAGGTGATATAAGATGGGTTAGATTGTCTGTTACAATATATTGTACGTTTTCCCAAACTTTTTCTTATCGTTTAGATGCTGAAAATGGGTCCGCTCTCAGAATGAGAGGTTTAAGGCCAGGAGAGGTAAAGTTTAACCGTGTGCGGGTTGCAGACTTGACTGACTTGAGTGACTGTAATTCAAAAATCATTTATGTACCAATGCCTAAATACACACGTTTATTATAATCGATGAGCCATTTATTAATCCATTACGCTAAACAAGTCCGTGTGCCAAGATGCATTTGACGAAGTTCCCCATTGCGGCGGCCGGCAGCCAGCGCTAGCAGATGCGCACGGACGATTCGGGCGGGCACACGCATAGGCGCACTTGTACGGAATTTGCACGTAAATCGCGCCGGTGCATCCCGGCGCTGAGAACTTGTCTAAACCGGAATGGATCTAGATAGTGGAGCGGTCAAATCGCATTAGCCGTATCGATGGGCCGCCGTTGCGAGCCGTGCGCCGCGTCACTAGCCCGCAGCGCACGGTGTCTATTAGAAATGCCAATTGTTCCGCTGTGGACGTCTTGAGATATTGATTTTTACTACTGGTTTTCATCATGATTTTCATCATGTTCGCTGCTGGACGTAGATAACACGCCCGGGAACTAGATCTTCATGTCTTGGCATTAAATCTCTGTCAACCACTTTGCGTATATCGTCACTGCATCTAGTACCTAGGACATCTGAATTCGAATACATCTAAAATTATACACATACCGTCCCCAACCCGCATGCCTGTTATAGAGAACAGCGGGAGATCAGACGGAAAATGCTAGTGAAAATAGCCCGATTAATTATATTCGGGTTTATTTCATGATTGGGCAACGCAACATATTAGAATATAAAACAACAGACTACATGACAACGAATTCGGAATTCTTACAAAAATAAAAAAATAAAAATATAAAATAAGGAGTTTGGTTTGCCACACCCATCGTGGGGAATGTTGGCAAACCCCTCAGGGGAAGCATATGTCCTGCAATGGACTGAAATAGGATAATGAAAATGATGATGATACAAGATTTAATTATCACAGTACATAGATATGTAAACACAACAATACATCAATTGCACTCGTGTCACATATAGTAACTATTTGAAACAGTCGTGTCTATTCGTTATGTGATCTATGGTTTTATTAGTCTCGCTACATACGTTATATTCAAGGCATTGCAAATTCAATAAAGGAAGACGGTATGTAATGATACAACTAGTACGTATTTTGTCTATGTATGTAAGTACATACATATATGTTCGTTTCGTAATTGAATTTCAGTTATAGTTTTATAATAGTAATAATTTCAGTTACATAAAATTCATTATTGCTGTGTTTGGGTAGTTGCGTTTTTGATCTATGCTCATTTATCGATAGATGATTAAAATTAATCAAAATTGGTATACTCGAATGTTTAATTTAGTTGATTCTTTTTCCATCTATGCAATCGTGCATTTTGGTCACCGAACGTTGCTTACAATTTTATTGCACTGAGCAAAAAATCTACACATGGGTATCTAATTACATATTAACGTAACTTCACGCCTGTAATCCCCGAAGGGGTAGGCAGAGGAATGTAGAACATTCCCTCAATTCACCGCTTACGTTTACGTCCCACTATGGAATAGGTGGTTAGCCTATTGCCATGCATCAGGCGCATATCCAGACTCCGAATCACTACTAGAAAATCTAAATTAGAAAAATTACATATTAAGAGTAAAAATACTTTTCTTTTTTGAATATTTATTCTTAAAATATTAAACTGACAGACAGACATGAATGACACAATGTGCAAGGGCTGCAGGGACCACGTGTGCTTGTGATAGCTGATATTTTACATACATATAACAAACATTAACAGTATAGGCGATCCTATAACTATAATAGAGTCTAATTCCAACGAGATTTTCTATACAAAAATATCTATGTAAGCATAGCTAAGGAAAGTCGCGTGCGGTCCGCGTTTAGGCTACTGACCCGCTTGTGGCGAGTTTTCGAGAACTTTCCACGCTTCGTTTGGTAACTTGGTGTCACGTTCATTATTCGCACGTTGCTCTTCATCGGCACGTTGGCCTACTATCCGTATTTACAATCGATCCTCATTAACTGGGATGGTAGTTTAAGTTCTACTACGTCTTGCGTGTTCGCAAGCTCAGAACTGTGTCCAGCGAGTGGAGAACAATGTTGCGCTTTTTCATTAAATAAAGTTTTTCTGCTTTCATTTTGTACAAGTAAATTTATTGGCGTAACACATTCGAGAAGAGATCATAAAACTTATTAATAAAACCGTCTCGTACAGACGTGCGTTATAAACCATAGTCTTAATCTATTAA
>DWEI01004372.1:0-11759 GCA_018245875.1 Mysoria ambigua
CTCGCTCTGGCACTGTCTTGTCATAGATTATCTTGTTATTACTTATTACAGCTAATATCCTAGAACTAACAACATCTAGACAATATGTACATACAAAATATTCCTAGTCGGTATTTAAAAGTCTCCAAGCGTGTGAGGTCTGCTTAACCGCGTGTGGCCAGCCTGGTAAATTATGGCCTTAACTGTTGTCGTCGGGAGAAGAGACCACAAATGGACAATACAGGTGGTACTGATGACGATGATCAGAATCAGAAATAAAATGAAACGGTTGCGTAATAGAAGAGATGAATTAAATTATCATTATTGTAAGAGTCCATTACTAGTAGTCTAAATAAAGCCCATTTTAGTCCGAGTACACAATAAATATTTTTCACTGTGAGTACTAAAATAGTCTAGTGTTTTTTACATTCAGCCTCGCCACCATGACACGAGTAGCCACGTACATATTACGTAGGCAAGACTGGCTCGTCGAACCCTTGCTATATAAGCGGTCGCGACATAGTTTTCAAAATGACATCTGTGTAAAAACATATCCTTTCACTTACGATTTTTACATAAACTTAAAATGCCAACTTGATGTAACGTAATATTAAGCACAAAAAATAATTCGTACGGCACAATATTACAACGAATGTATTTAGTGTAAATCTTATCTTTCTTGTAATCGTCTCATTGACGTCAAGTGTCACATTAGATTTGACAGCTGACTGACATCGGTGACAGTTCAGATATCGTTTTTCCCGTGTCAAAAATTTGTGAAATAAAACTTGTCAGTTTATATCCGGTTGTATAATGTTTTACTACCTCGTCGGTCCAGCTGGTGCAAGCACAACTGCTAAGCAAGAGTCAGGACCTCTTGCTCACAACAAATGACAACCCTACAATGGTCGTGTATTGGAATTTGTTTAAAGTTACGGGGCACATTGTACCCCACTATGCTGCTTCCGCCGATCTCTTGAGTATACATTATTGTGCAAAATTTAAGATATTTTTAGTATTTTATAAACAATTATAAGAGTTTCCGAAACCAATCCGAAATCGATATTACCGATTAACATGTATTGAAAATCATTTGAAGAAATTACGAAATGAATGCTTTATAGAAAAGGTTGGTTTAAGGCATCAAGTTTTGTTGTTTTACATCGGTTTAAAGCAATTATGTAATGAAAATGTATTAAAGCATTGTGTGATGCATCTTTCCTGCATATTAACGAAGGCTTTACAATGTATGATATACGTTATAATAAAGTAAGGAGGTATGTATGCGCTGATGACTAGATTTAGCTGAAACGAAACAAATATCACGCATGTAATTCCCGAAGAGGTAGGCAGAGAAATGTAGTACAATCGCACGTCTCACCAGTTACATTTATGTTTCACTATATATAGGTGGTAAGTCTATTGCCATGCTCTGGACACATCTAGATCACAAGCCACCTGTAAAAAATCTAAGATGAAAAACCCCTGGCGCGCGACCCTGTTTCGAACGCAGGACCTCTCGATCGGCCGTCGCGCTTGCAACCCACACGCCCCACGAGGCAGTCAGCGCTAACGCCACTGTATGCGAGTATAGTCTTTGCCTGTAAACACTAGATCGTGCTAGCGTCTGGTTCCCATGCTCCACTTTAGCGCGGCCGCACCGCTCTGCGCCCGCGCCGTGCGCCGCCCAGATACAAGTCAAGTTTGTCCCTTTACTGTACAACGTAGGCGCAAGCGCTCAAGGACTTCTTGCGGCTCGTTTGTTGCGTTCCTATGTAATTGCTTGTCGTGCATTCGCAAATTAGAACGGACGAAATATATTTATGTATGCGAATATAGCCAAAGGTAGCTGCTATGGATGGTGCATAACACGAATAGTCATAACACGAATGTATATTGGTTATAAATGGTACTTAGTGAAGCGAATACGCGAACCTTGATTCGATCGCAGAAGGATATTTATCGCTGTGTTAACAACAACATGAAATAGCGATATAACAATTGTACAGTGTAAATTGAGTGAAACGTAATAAAAGGATCCGTAATGCAATGGCGGTGGAACTCGACACAAACAACATGGCCGCGGGGAGAATATTTTTTTGGTTTCCTTAATAAGTAATCAGAGTTATTCGAGAGAGCTGGGTGAAGGGACCATCCGATCTCAAATTATGTACGCACACATATCTCACCGATCTCAAAGTATGTACAGCTGAATCGTAAAACTGTTTGAACAATAAAATCTAAATTGGCGTTCCAGAGAGAGACTTGTTAGGATATAATATACCACGAAATAGTTCAACAGACAATAAAATGACAAGTAAAAAACGGGATTTATAACAAAAGAGCAAAAAATAACAAAATGTATTTATATACAGCAGTGACACAACGCCGGGCGCTCTCCATTGAACGATTATGAAAACACACGGCGGGGCGGCGGCGGCGGGCGCGCCGCGTACCGCGCGCCGCGCGCCGCGGGCCGCGAGCTGCGGGCTGCGGGCCGCGAGCTGCGGGCCGGCGCAGCGGCCGCGGCGACACACTAGATACGTCCGAGACCGTTTCTGTGTTTGAACACAAACTAATTGATGTCTTCTTTGTATGTCGCGCCATAAAATCTATAAGCTGTGTTTTCTTTATTAATGTGTCGATTTTAATCAAACTTGCTTAAATTAATTCGTCTGCTTTGGTTAGAAAGTCCAAAAAATATTTAACAGCAAAAAAAGCAACTTTGAGTAGCATCAAACATCCATTACAGAGCCTGATGCGAGTTGTATGGTCCAAGAGTACAGTTTAAAAGGAGCTAATTTATTGAAATTTATTGCTAGAATACAGTACAGAAATAAAATAAGTGATTATGAATACGGTAGAGTTCGTGACTTTTTTATTCCTTATTTCAACATTAATATCTACTTCATTTATTAAATTGTAGCAGGCTAGCGTGATTGACTTATATAAAAAAGGTGGTAAATTTCTTCAAATATAACTTATCATTGTGTATAGATATACATATATCATAGATTGAACATTATATTTTGGAAGAACTTGATTAGATAACGCACGGTTCGCAGCATAACGCCCTCGAGTATTTTACGAACAATATACTCGCATAACCTTCCGATTGATAGACTTTTACTTTTTATAAGTGGAACAATTTACACTGGAACAATCAACGAAACGTACCTGTCCGCGTTTACGTTTACGTTAACGTTTGTTAACCGGTCGTGAACGTGACGCAACCGTTGACTGTACATTTTGAATTCTTATTCACTAATTCATCGAAATCAGTTCAATGCTGCGTCGAGATGCAAAAAAAAAACGTTGAGACGAAACCAACCAGCGTGTCTGGTTGCAACCGGATCATGGTTAACTATTAGACCGGCCGCCGCGTAGCTCCAGAGCCAAGCGTATACATGAGTAGCCAGATAGCTTCTCATGTATACCCTTATGGGAAACTATTGTATACTCAGTATTTATATGTATGATTAAGTTTCGCAGTAAAAACTTCTTCAGGACGTTTTCATTGCCATCGTTACGAACCGCTGGATGAGGTGGTCGTGGTAACGCCTGAACCAGTCGGGATATGTCGAACAAACGTGCATGACTCACGCCGGACATAACGTACACTATATAGCGATTTACATTCTGTGGTTAACAAAGAACTCTATGGCAACTGGTCTGATTACTTGATCCACTGAACATATATACTCGTATAACTCAAAAAGTTTTGTTTATATACTTCTTAACAAAAAACAGTCATACAGTTTACATCGTCGTGAACGGTGACAGTGGTATGAATCTATGTCGCCACTGCTGACGCCCACCTCGGAGTCATCATCTGGACGGTAGCGAGCATCCAGCGGGCGGCCGTCGTGACCGTTTCATCGCCGGTAACAGTCTACCATAGCTCCGAGCGCCGCGGGTGATGTGCACCCAATCAGCTCCGCCAGAGACGAAGCGCCCGGCGCCGCGCCGCGACCCGAGTCACGGTTACTCAATATCGTTACACAATTTTTTGTTATTACGCAACACTTCTCATAACAATAATGAGCTTTGCTGTGCTTGTATCCGTTTTGAAGTATCCATGTCTCCGATGCTGTTGCAGATTGTAAATGGTCTGCAAGTTAAGTAATGCCGAGCCGCTGGTCTTTGTCTGGTTAGAAAGATGGCTATTTAATGTATACTGCGTTTTTAAATTATCAATGTTATTTCACGAGTTACTACGAGAGAGCCGAACTAATTTCAAATCTAAATAAATTCATCTTGATGAGCTTCCGCCGACTGCAGCGAAGTCAAGTGGAGAAGTATTAAGACAAGTTTTGAATATGTACCAAACTAGTCTTACTATAAAGATTTCAAACACCTTTTAAAGTTCTAATAAAATTACATTCCTGAATCTAAATGGCTGCGATAAGTGGTTTGATTGCCCAGCGGCCAACACCACACACTTCAATAGTTTTGCACCTTGTCAAGTTGCAGGACAAAGCTGTTAAAGAATAAAGCGTTTCCACGGCACCGCCTCCATCGAGCGACAGACATAAATACCTTGAAAGAGGAATCACACCGACTGAACTATACTAAATAATATTAATTGCATTAACCTTGTCATAAATCAAGGTGTATGAATTACGTAAATATATTACGCTAAAACAACTCCGTGGACAAACAGATCTGGTGTTTGCGTCAGATGAAAAATGTCGATTGTAGCACAGCATCCAGCCGCGAGGTTTGATGGTCCTGCGACCGCCGTGCTCGTGTCTCGGCTCCATGACTGATGGCAGCTCTTGTAGAAGAGCACCAGGAGCACCGGAATACAAATGTCTTATCCAAATATCATGATAAACATACAACCAAGAGATATATCTGGAGACGTCTCCGCACACGCCCGTCTCGTCCCATACTGGACAAAGCGTGCATTATGGTGATCAGATGACCGAAATACTACATGTTTCTTTACAAACAAACATATAGATACTTTTGTACGCAGTCACATAATAAACACTTGTGCTGAACATGCAAATATTTGTCTCAGTTGGTAACCGTACCCACGACCACCAGCTCAGCGGTCCGGATCATTAACCACAGGACTTAGACGACAATCTAATCATTAATCGAATATAAATTATGTCCACCGTGCTGGTGGATGACCACGGAATCCCCGAAATCGGACAAAAACGACCCTCACTCGCGGTAATCAACAACAAATGTTTGAAGTTCTCGTTTGTAGAGGTGCGTGCGGACCTTGGCCAATGAAACACGATCAATAGACTACGTAACATCGCACCGTTGTCCCCGAGGAGGTAGGCAGAGGAGCGGAGTGCACTCGCATGGTGCTCCAGTTACGTTTACCTCCCACCATGGATGAGGTAGTGGAGTACGATTAACAAAACCACAGAATAATACAAACGGCCCCATCATTCTCGAGGCTGCTACAATTTTAATAAGTCATAGAAACAAAGGAATAACACAGCCCACAACACTCCTACGTTCAAAATGTGGTTGTAGTTATATCAAGTCTCTATCAGAACAGGATATTGACAGCAATATGCAAAGCCGATTGCGTTGTATATCGCTTCATCGATAGAAGCAGGTGCCGAGGGACCAGCATCGCCTGTAGTGTCACCGAATGGACCAGATGCTGGCCGTCGCGTTATTTAGCAGTGTCCGAAACCATCGCGCGTACGAGGGGAGCGATGAATGTAGATAAAAGGATGTGGGGTCTGTAACGATAGATAGATATATTTAACACTCTGTGCTCTGTGCCTACCCCGGCTATGTATTTACATATGACTGTCGTCATGAATATGAATATCGCAAGATGTCCACCTGGACAGGACAGAAGCCGACCATGGTGACCACACAGCTGCTAAAGTTACACACAAACGTGTTTATTAACTAGGCAATTAATAGACAACCATGAGATAATTTTAAAAGATCCATATATAATTTTACACGAGTATAAACGAACAATTCATCACGCAAATAGTTAACACTGATGAAAATCGAACCCACGCCCTCGCAAGCTCAGCTGCCAGAGTCGCTGACCAGTAACAGACTGGTTGAACGACAATTGCCTGACCCTTACTAAACACTCTGATGCAACGCCAACCCCAAAAAGCTGAGCAGTACGCGCGCCAAGTCAGCAATGTCAAGGAAATAGATATATATATTGAAATTTCAAATTGTCGAAATAATTTAGGTAACCGAATTGTTCTTGCGAGCTTTGATCGTGAAGTAATATCAGGTTGCTATCAATAATTCAGGTTGCTTGCCTGTAGCTGCGGCTGCATTGTGGAAAAACGGCAAACGGAATAAGCTATGCGGCCACTCATATAGTCCACTTCGGGTATCTTAGTCCATTGCTTAATAAGCCTCTCTTAATAGAGGAGTTTTTAGCTGATCGTTCCCACGGCTGGATTACGTGTACCTCTAGGCAGAGTACCTCTAGGCAGCCTTACGCACCCCCAGAAACACAGTCAGAAACATTCGTTGAATAAGTATAGTTCATACAGTTAAAAAGCTAGAGTTTAAAGATATTAGTGCAATAAGTTATAGTTTTACTTTTTATTATGTAAGATGCCAACATTCGGCCCTATTTGGCCAATAACATGAGCTATAAAAAAAATTACAAAATCATTGATATTTTAAATGCAAAATTAAATCATTGATATTTTAAATGCAAAATTAAATCATTGATATTTTAAATACAAAACCACAACGCTTTTATAGACGAAATCTTTGAAAGATCATTGATTTGAAAGATATTAATTCTGCAAAAGAAAATATCTACATCAGTAATGTAACATAACGTCACGCTTGTAATCCCCGAAGTGGTAAGCAGAGGAATGCAGAACACTCGCACGTTTCACCGGTTACGTTTATGTCCAACTATGAAATAGGTGGTGAACATATTGCCATGCATCAGGAATATAACCAGACTCCCAATCACTAGTAGAAAATTTACATTAGAAAATGTTGTAGTGTGTGACCTAGGAATTGAACTAGAGACCTCTCGATCGTCAGTCACACGTGCAATCAACACGATCAACGAAACAATCATCTTCTACTTCAGTATTCCAAAAAAATATTTAAAGTATTTTTATTTGTTATTGTGTTATTGACATAAAAGCGAGGAGTTAAAGGGTACATTTTTCAAAAAGTCGTCGTTGTCGTTAAATCTGACGAAAATTTGATTTTAATAACAAAAATTCTGAAATTCAGTTCCGCCTAAGAACCGCTGGCTAGATAGTGTGCGAAAAAAAGTAACAACTTATTTTACATACCTGAAAAATCTTATCTGGACATTATTTGAAAGTCACAAATATTACACTTTTTCAAAACATAAGTAGAACACTATTTTAAAAAAGTATTATTTACACAGTATAATTGCTACACAAAATTTATTTAATATTTTCTTACATAAAAATCGTACGTTATTTAAAAAATATTAGGCAGTATAATGTTAGACGTATAACGTTTTAAATTGTAACACGTTCAGAAACGGCGGCGCGGCGAGAGGCTTTGGCGCCAAAATAGTGAAATGACAATCTTGTGCGCGGGAACGTAAGGTCGGCCAAGATGGCGGGGAGCTGCAAGGGTGTTCTTAAACGAAGACTAATGTTAACGTTAAGAATAGAAAAGATACTTTCCATCAGTATTTACGCACCAAATACCATGTTTCTCAGATACATAATTCCTAAAACGCAAAGGAAACGCATTATTTATCGTATAAATTTTTAAATTATTGTAAGCATGTGAAACGAAAATAGTATTGTTAGTTATAAAAAAAAAACATTTTTTATATTACTTGGTGCATGACGCATTTATAAACCCTGACAGACGCTATTTACGCAAATTCTGAGGTAAGTGATTTTCTTATACTATGGTTTATTCTTTCAGCGTTAAAACTAGTGATGACCAAAACTACGGTTTACGATTTCAGACATTACAGATTTTCGAAGAAATCACTTACTCAGAAAATGCCAATTCAAATTTGAAAACATTTTGTAAGTAACACAATTAAAACGTTTAGTCTCCGAAGAAAAGAAAGTATAAATAATAAGTATTGAAATGTAGAAAAATCTACAAGCCAACTAATAATATTCCAAGGGTATTCTTAGGAATGTTATACTTACCTAATTACTACTCCCAGTTGCAGTTCAGATTATAAGACATTTAAAAGTAATATAAATTTTCCTCCGACTCACGTGAATCCGATTAATGCGGCTATCACCTGGCCCCGCCCATTGCGTAATTTCAAGGTGCTATTACTATACAAACTGGAGAATTCAGTCGTAATTTCCGACACCCATTAACGACAACACAGTACGCATTTCCATCGCGTCCTAATCCCCAGTTCTCATCCGTGCATCAGCCTACCGATTGCCGCGACATCAACGTAAACAAAATGTAGGGGAAAGAATCGCATCAAGAAGTCGCCACGTTTGTAGGCAGCCTTTAATCGTAGTTACAATAAGTTTATTAAAGCACATGTAATGAGCGAAGGTCGAGTGTTCGGTAACTGTTTGATAATGTATTACTTATATTCTTTAACAAACGTGCTATCCGGAAGCACAGACTAGATTTTTTGTTCTTCCGACCTTTGTATTGATTTGTGTGAAAGAATTAATGGTGTCAACTGAATGGGCTCATAATTAACGAATATTTTATAAGATGAATATCTTAAGTACAATATAAAGTGTTGATTTAAATAATGCTTTTATCTATATACATACACAGATAAATAAAATTAGAGTGTCTGTTTGTAATATTAAAATAACCGCTCTTTACTAAATGCATATGTATATATATACGATGCATATACCGAAATAACATTATTGACAAGAACTTCTAGAATATTAGGTATCCACGCGGACGAATTCGCGTGCTCTGCTAGTCTTTAATAATTGGATCCCTTAATTAAGAGTGTTCTGTAATTGAAAGTATATTGGATTGTACATTGTTCTTTCATTATTACAAATAATAAATTGTTGTAAGTTTATCGCCGCAACAGCTGAAGAAATATAAGAGGAAAATAAGCCAACAAAAATATCAAGTTCATCTTATAGCAAGACTGGGTATGAGTTTTATTATCTGCTGACATTCGCGTCGTTTTTAATCTGTGAAGCAACGCCGGCTGGCGGAAGAGGCGCCGGTGCGGAACGAATGCAACCGTTGCGACATCTGCGCGCGGCCGGGCGCACTAATTACTGATAAATTAGAGGTTTGAAAAGTTTATGGCCATCGTTATTAAGTATTTCATCTTAGAACCGTAGTTGATTAATAATGTTATGACATTTGGATGAGTTTTTTTAACATTAATTTATTACGAATGATTTTCAGTTATTTAAAAAAAAATTATAAAATCTTACTATTACATAAAACCTACATTTATTATACACGTTACATTTTTCTATGTAATCATTACGTTTTTTTTATGATGAGAAAGCGCGACCGATCGATCGTGGGTTCAAATGCCGCTTCGTGCTCTGTTGGATCTTTCTAACTTGGCTTTTTAACAGTGGATAGGATGCCATATGTGCCCGATGTACGGCGATAGACTCACTACCTATTGCACAGTTTGACGTAAGGGTAACTGGTGATACGTGGTAGAGTTTAACACTCCCGTCTACCTCTGCGGGGATGACGGGGTGAAGCTTAGCTTTTGTTTATGTATTTACGGCACCGCCAATATACGCCAACGTCTCGTGACTTAATCCGTCGTCGGCTGCAATATTCCTTGTATTATTGTATAAGAGTGCAACGAAAATCCAGAACCGATTAGAATTTTGCGTTACACCGATAACGGTACCTTCGACTTTCGAATGTCTCGATAATCGTTGAACGTACTCGTAACTGAAAACTTATCTCAGGACTTTAACACCGTTTGCACTCGGCGTGGCTTTAACTATTGTCGTTCTGAGATGTTCTGAGATGGCTTCAGTGTACTGATGAAATCGTTGATTACAATAGAGCCTAGAGAGTGATGTTGCCAGCCAGTGCATCACAAGTCATGGAGCAGCGTCGTAGTCTAAGCACACGATCATGTTTATCAGACGTGTAGCTATGGTCACTTGTATGCATTATTCTTTTAAGCGGTCGGTTGTAGATTAATTCGTTCGACTGCCGGAGGAATATTAAACTACTTCCGTAGACTAGACTTGTACTTGCAGTAGGCTGAATGCCTCTAGATGACTCCGTTCGTGACATAGACAAAATTGGAAAATATAGTTTAAATATTTAAATTAAGTTTAAGTCTTGTTTGTTATGTAGAAGAAACACATTATGTTAATGAGAATAGAGATGTTCGGCTATCGATGCTCCCTGTTTATCCCGTAAAGGAACCGGAATTATAATATACTAATAAATCGTGTATTCATCAGCGCGGCAAGATCACCGAAGCTATAATGGAGAAGCAACGCCTCCGTACACACAGTTCCATCAGATGTGGTAAGAATATGTTTAGTTTTGGAGCTCCGCACAGTCTGACCCACACGACCGCACGTGGACTGTTCGAGGCGTGTTCACTTGCAGTGGTCACTCTTGTGTGGAGAACTATTATTTACCTTTATCGTTAAAGACCTGAAGTGCTTTTCCGACATTAATTACTCTCTTCATTCGTGTACACTAGCATCGCATTTGTTTAATTCAAGATATCAAGTATTGCTCTCTAGCACTGCCTACATCTTCCGACAAACTTTACTGAAGTCATCTCTATCGTACGTTTACATGTATTGGTAATATATACAATTTCTAATGTAATGATATCCGCGCCCAGTCTGTCTACTAGCGGTGGCGGATATATTATTATTTGTCCATTTGAGTTGCAATACTCAGATTATTAGGTGGCAAATGTTGCTGTGATCCAGCTGCAAGAATGGCTCTACCATAACGGACCTCGATAAGTTGAGTCAATCAAGAGTAAGACATTTGTCTACTCACTCTACTATCTTATATAGTTTAGCTATCGTAGTCGTCGTTACTACATGTAGCGTGAACATCGCGCTGAAGAAAGAGTGTACTGCTGGGCATAGACATCCCCAACAGCACGCCCCTGAGCTCGATCTTGAACTCCTCGCAGCCAACCGCTGCCAGACATTTTTCTTATATTGTCACTGCACCTACCCGGAGGCTATCCTACGCTATCTGATAAAGAAAATATGAAATAAATAACTGTTCAAAAAAAAATCTATCTAATATTAAAAGTAAAACAAGAAAAAGTAAGAAAACGCATTTTTTGTAGCAATTAACTTTAATAGCAATGATACGCAAACGGAACTACGTATGTAAAATTATACGAGCGATAGCAATTGTAATTGTAATTACGTCGTGTTACAAAAGTTACATCCATTGCGATCAATTAAAATACCGAAATACAGCGACACGGCGAATTACTTTGTAACATCTAGACATTAAAGGTTATATTCGATGAACACAGCATCACAATGTTCCAGTTTTCGATATCAACGCGCCTAAGTAGATCAGGGTTCGCCGCCTTTCAAATGGTGGTATCTAGGACTGTACCTTCGAGAAGCGGTTCGCGTCAAAAATGTCGCTGTATTTAAATAATGACGTCTTATGTTCACTGCCATTTTAGAATACAGCCATTTACTGCCGTTTACTGCCACTTGAGATATCATTATGTAGAACTTTCAGGGAAACGGGTTTCCTCACGATATTTTAATCTTGAAATATGATTAAACATTAATTGTATCATCATCATCATCATCAGCCTATAGCTGTCCACTGCTGAACATAGGCCTCCCCCAGAGCGTGCCACGATGCTC
>DWEI01004373.1:0-11759 GCA_018245875.1 Mysoria ambigua
TTCACCGGTTACGTTTACGTCCCACTATGGAATAGGTGGTGAGCCTATTGCCATGCATCGGGCACATATCCAGATTCATTTCATATATTTATATTTAAAGAAAAGTCAAGCCGCAATCCTAGCGCCATGTTCTATGTCTATGTCTAGGCCTATGTCCAACAGTGGACTGGAAAAGACTAATAACAAAAGAAGACGAAAAAGTTTTACATAAATAAAACGACAAATTTTTAAGCTTCCGTATTATCTCCAGAAGTTTAATGTACATAACAAGATTATAAATTTGGTAATTGATTATTCAATTAACATATAGAATCCATTAAATGTATTACAATAGAACTTGTTTTCTAAGCGCACTGCAACCAGGATTTCATATAATCGTGTGATGCATACTATCAGATTCTCGAAGCAATTAAGAAACCAATTAACGAACCAAGTCCGATTCACTCGTGTGCTCTAATACGATAAAACTCTCAGATCACGTGTCATAAAATGATAACATCACTCCGGTCAGAGTATCACCTTTGATCAAGGAGCGTTGTTTCGCGTGAAGCTCATATCAACTGAACATTATTTAGAAAATAACATTGAATTATTGTGTTGGGCTTCATCGATCATGGTAATTTTCGTCGATCACAATTTATGCCATTTGTATTTCATTGTAGCATAGGTACAAATGTTCATGACACGTTACTAATACAGCAGTGGTAGATAGCCCAGTGGTCTTGAATTCGACCATTCACTCAGAGAGCTCGGGTTAAAAACCTAGTGCGCACCTCGTATAAATATGCGTTTTAAGATTAAAAAACACTTGCTATAACGGTGAAAACATCGCCTCACCTGCTCCTCTTAGAATTCTAAAAAAAATATTCTCTAAGGCGTGTGAAGTCTGTCAACCCGCATTTAGCCGTTGTAGACTACAGCCTTAACAGCTCATTCTGAGAGGAGACTGATGTTCCAACAGTGGAATGATAAAAGGGGCTCACAAAGAAATAATAATAGACTGTCTCGTTAGTCGTCGGTTGCAAGCGCGACTGCCGATCAAGAGGTCCTGACCTTAAATCCCGGGCTAAGTACAATTGGATTTTTTTATTAAGGTTTTCGAATAGTTGCTCGGAGTTTGGATATGTGCATAGCGTACGACAATAGGCTCACCACTCATCCCATAGTTGACGTAAATGAAACTGTTGAACCGTGGGAATGTACGACATCTGCACTCCTCTGCCCACGTATTAGGGGTCACAAGCGTGATTTTATGCTCTTCAAGTTACTTACATTACTCGTACATATAATACTCGTACAAATAACAATCGGTGAAAAGACAATAATTTTATCTCATTGGAAACGATATTTGTGATGATGACAGGTAACCTATTTTCTTATATTAAAAAATCATCAAGTTCTTTCGAACCATTGTTTAGTTATAGACATATAAGCAGACAGGCATTTTTTTATAATATAGTTTGAATCACTGAGTTATAAATTGAGTATTCATTGCAATTCACAAAAAATAAGACAAACAAACAAAGCCTGCGTCTTCATACAGTAGTATAGAATAGTACATTATAGATATACATTAACAAGGACATGAAGTAAAAAATAAAATGCGTCATATAAGTACCGCTACTTTATAAAATGTTGATAACTTTAAGTCCATACGGTGCCGTCGAGTTAATTGTACAAAAAAACAACTAGCGTTGGTGACAGTGGTATCACAGTACTTCCGCGTCTTGGAGGACAGATTAAGGACCCGTGCGAATTGTTATTTTTGAATAGCCTTACAAAACTACCTGACATTTAATTATTTTAAGATCTGAATAAACACTAAATATTAACATATTTTGACCGAACGGTTGCAAGCGCGACCATCGCGCGAGAGATTGTGGATCAAGTCGAATTTGATTGATCCATATCTAATTATGTCCTAAAACTTGTTATATAACTGATATCCGACAGTATAATTCTCGATATTGATATCGATATCGAGAATTATACTGTCGGATATCAGTTATAAAATGAGTTTTAATTATTACCAAACATTCTTTCTGATGTATGTAATTACTATCTCACTTTATCTTCTGGGATGTATACAGCCACGCGAAACCTACTTAAATGTGAGTATCACATTAATCATATCTGGCAATTGATTTATGTTAGTTCCAACATGTTTCTTGCCACGTACGTTAATAAAAGCCGAAATGTACGGCCCAGCGCCGGGTCTAACTCAAACAATCGAGGTAAAGGCTTGGGAGGAAACTTCGTTCATTTGTAATGTGAAGTGCTTGTACAAGTGAAACTTTCGAATAGGCTCGACGTGAGCCGCTAAATACCGCTGCATACTAAATCATCGGAAAGAAATATCGTAAATAAGTATTAATCTTGATATTGAGGATACATTCACACCATGCTGAATCATAAGTCTGACTTTTAAAAAATATAAATTATAACATACTTACTAGACTTATTTACTTATTCTGTGGATCGCGGAACGGCAGTAGCGAGAAAAACGGTAGATTGATCCCAAGGTTAGGTTTAAGAGTCTACCCTCAGGCTTACCCATTTCATTGTTTTTAGCATTATACCGTGGCATAATATGACACTAATATGAACTTTATACACAACAATTTGCACATTGTGATTGCCATATAACAAACATTGGAGCTAACTTTCGCGAGAGTGCGCGACTTGCCCCCACGCATGACCAGTCCGGTTTGAGAGACTTGGAGAATACTATGGAAAATTTTAAGGTACCCTACCGATGTTGTATAAACAATTTCCTCATACCTGAGATGAACCGTAAATTTGTATCTCATGGTAAAACCCAGCTAGAATTCCACTGCTACATATAAAAAATTGTGTTTTTAAAAAATATACCCGTAAAAATATAAAACGTAATAAGTTTTAGAACGTAATATCATGCCTGTAATATCTTAAGAGTTAGACAGAGATGTGGACTATACCCTCAAGTTTCACCAGTTACATTTACGTCCCACAATGGAATTGCGATGATTATATTGTCATATACCCGTCACATATCTTGATTTGTAAGTTACAAAAATCCAGTAATTTTCAACCCGGGATTTGAACCCAGGACCTCTAGATCAACAGTTGCGCTTGCAACGACTGTGAACAACGAAGCAGTAAAATTTTAAAAACCTGGAATCTTATTTATAGTAAAATTAAGTTAATACAATGAACATCTTTAAAAGATATGATATTTAAACCTTAAGCGTTCATCAACTAGAAAGAAAAATATATAAAAACTATCCGACTCTTTCACCCAATGGACGATAAAAAATGTGAATAATTACGTACTTATATTTTTATTTAGCAGCTGTCAGGTTATCGTCATAGCAATATCTTTGCTTAGTTTAGAATCAGATGGCGTTATGCGGAGATGTTCTAAAGTACAACTTGAGAACCAGTCTGAAAATCTCGAAGACATGAACTGAGAAATGAATAAGATAAAAATTTAATAACCATTTTTTATATTTCCGTTGCCATTTTAATATGCATTGTTAATGGATTAAATATTAAAATGTAACACAGATATATAAACTAAAGTTTTAAAATATAGTCTTGTAATAACGCAAAAAAAACTAATAGCAGGTCGAATATCTTTGAGCATATTTGAAGTTTTTACGTTCCGCGCGAGTCTGACAGGGAAACCACATCAAATATTTACGAAAGTCGGTTTTTCAATTCCAATATTGACCGCAGAATTCCATTTCCTCATACATACTGTATGCGCTTGTAAACAGTTTGTTAGAAGTATTGCGGTGAAACATATTTCCGCAGACCTCCCGAATCTCTTCCATGGTGATCTGTCATTGAGTCATTGAATAGCATTGATTTAGCTAACGCTAGCCTATTGTGAAATAATAAAAACTTGACTCTTGGCCTCTGGTCCACTCCCTGAATGAAAAGACGTAGAGCGATGGACTACTAGGACGAAAAAAAACCACGTAAGAAGACTCGTTTTGGAAAAGTACTTCAAACATGTAAAATAAGAGGTGCAAGATAGCGCAGATAATTTAACAGCGGCAGAATTTTAAAAAGATAAAGAATCTGTCTAAAATTATAAGATGTTACCGTGGATTGCTAGCAAGTTTTAGTACCAATGAAAATAAAAATGTAAAAAATACATCTTAAAAAATTTCGGTTGATTATAACAAATTTGTAGTTTTTTTGTACCTAGTACATAACCTCTCCGACAGGTAAATGGACCACCTTATAACTCCAGAAACAATTACTTACCAATTCATTGCAAGCCTTGTCTTTGAACAACATTCTTAAATGAAATCGCTACAATGTATTCAGCGTAACATAACATGACCGAAAGTACGAGGAAATCAATTATTCTATATCGCGATAATTTTTAACTGTAATCCATAATCTCGTAAAGAACATAACTTCACGCCTGTAATCCCCGAACAGGTCAACAGAGGAAAGCAGAACGTTTCGTTTCACCACGTTTCACCAGTTACGTTTACGTTCTTCTATGGAATAGGTGGTGAGCCTATTGCCATACACCGGTCATATATCCAGACTCCGAAACACTACTAGTGAAGGCAAATTAAAAAATTCTAGTAGTACCCAACCCGGGAATCTAACCCGGGACCACTTGATCGGCAATCTCACTTGCAAACAACACTACCAACAAGGCAATCATGTTTTTTTTTTCAGTAAAAACACGATATAGTTTTTATTATACACGATTCTAATAATTATTAATTTCAAGTTACATATTTTGGAACTGCCCAAAGTGCTAATTAAGCCCAAGTTTTTTTCGTCCAACTTTAGACACGCTCTAATGCGTTGCATGTAAAAAGCACGCATTAGGAAAACAATTCAACAAAGAATAATTCGATTATATGTAATAATTTTATTTAATTTTTTCAAAATTTATTTAATCACTAATTTATAAATTACATTTAAGAACAATTTCACACTTGAAAATAAGAACGAAAACATTACCCGAGTAAATAACTTAACAATAATTTTTTTACCGTTTATACTATTTTTTGTAAACATTGTCACCTTTAGAATATATTTTTTATAACATATGTAAAATGGCTACACTATTTTCAATATCTGTTATATTTTCAGGAAAAGCCTAAAACACGGAGAACTGGATTAAACTTGTTTATTGAATAGCGGTCATGAACCTATTTTCATGACATTCGCTATATATGACTAAAACCTCTTACGTACCATCATAAATAAAATTTATGACAATGGCTTCATTCAATCGTCAACTGAACCGGACAAAGTGTCTGAGAACAAAAAACTTCTTTCTGTGTATACTTGTAATTTACTCATTGTTCCAAAACAATTACAGATAATATAAATACAGATAATAATATTTTTTTTATTGCTATGTGCTAATTATAATATAAACTTGCTGCTAAACATAATTAAGGATGCACCGTTTAAGCTTATTATATTACGTAACATCAGGCCTATAAGTCCCGAAGAGATAGGCAGAGGAGTGTAGTGCACTCCCGTGTTTTACTATTTAAATTTACGTCCCACTATGGAATAGGTTCTGATTCAGTTGCCATACACCGGACACATATCCAGACTCCGAGCCACTAAAAAAAAATATTAGAAAAACCCAGTAATGCCCAAACCGGAATTTAAAACCATAACCTATCTATCAACGGAGCAGTAAAATTATATAAATAGTAAAAAAGTAACCGGTACCAATCAAGTTTTTACATACGATTATTACATGCATATTATATAATAAATACATATCACATAAATCCTATCCTATTTCCTATTAATATTATAAACGGCAAAATTTGTAAGTATGAATGGATGTTTGTTACTTTTTCACATAAAAAGTACGGAATGGATTTTAAAGAAACTTTACAATAATATAGCTTGTACACCAGAACAACACATAAGCTACAATTCATAAAGATGTTATATAAATTGTCCAAAATATTAAGTACAAGTAGGATATGTCGAGCTGGCGTACTCATTGCGCCCCTCAGCTCTCATCCCTAGGTCGCCTGGTCATCTTTCCGTCTAGGTATTTGATTTTTTCTTACTCTGTGGAACAACATATAAGTTACTTTTCATCCTATCATTCCCACGAGGTCGATTTTTATGCGGTATAGTGTATTATAAAAATGTTATGTATTATAAAAAAAAACTCATGGCAATACTTAAAGTTACGATAGTTAACAACCAATACTTCCAAATTATTAAGAGCGCTTGAGTCGCTTCATTCTCCAGTTGGATCCGATTGATATGATTGTATAAAGCTAAGCTGGTAAACCCTACTTCAAGTCTTAAACGAAAACGTGGACATGCCGTTCTAACTAAAGCTTTTTTTTCCAAAGCAACATGTGCCGATATCCCCTTTGATATGGAACGAGAGTAGCCACTATAAGTCTTGCGCCCTAAGATGACTGCAAATCAGGTTGTTTTAACATTAGAAAGTTCCTGCACTAGTCTATTACGCACCTCAGCTAATGCTGGAGTGAAAGTATTTTTGCTTACGGCAGGTATAATCGGAGAGACTTTATTGTCTCCGTCAGACCTTGGAGAAAAACTGCCATTTTAATATTCGATATAACCTTTAAATAATATCCCAGAAAAAGTTATTCCGAGAAAGGACATAACGTTGTGCCTTTTGTTTAAGAGAATCTGTGAAATAAGTTAATAACTTTAACAAAAAGTAAAAATGACTTTCCATTTTCAATTAAATGAGAGAGACATATCAACTTAATCACTGATTATATACGACAACGTAGTATTGTAGTTTAATAATACGGACGTGGAGGCACGCTGACTACTTCTGGTTACTTTTGAGGTATAAAAAGATTGCTCGAAGAAGAAATACTTCATTTCCATATGCAACTTCATCGTAATTAACGTGTGAGTTGTGTTTAATTAGCATCTGATGGATCGTATCGAGGAAAAATAACAGGAAAATTGTGAATCATATGTTTTTGAAAGAAAACAATATTTTTATTTGTTCGTGCAAAAAGACTTTTTGCAATTGTTTTCAACATAAAACAGGAAGTCCACTTGTTTCTGTCAAACTTAACAGAAAATTACCTAAAACAAATACAAAACAATGCTAATACTGTGTAAATCAGGGGTGTCGAACTCAAAAACTAAGTTTTGCCAAATAAACAAAGCTTAACTTTAGATAGGCCACAAAAAATATCAATGTTCAAACAATGTTTTATTTTAGCTTGTACCTACATAATTGTAATAAAAGTATATAAAGAAAATATTATTTATATCCTCATACTTAACGTCTCTGATATCGTGTTTTCTATTTCGGGAGAAATTTTATTCGCCGAGATTACTTTTAAAATTGAACAAGCGTTTCAATCAAGACATTTATTTAAATTCATAAGAGAAAAAAATTGCTTGCATTAATACTTCCAAACATGAAAATAATATCACGCTGGCTCTTGCTTGCCTTTGTCCAGGGATTAATAATCAGAGATCCACATTACAATAGCAAATAAATCAATTGGGAAATGTTACTGTGGTGACAAGTATATTACGCTTT
The DNA here is from genome assembly GCA_018245875.1 of Mysoria ambigua. Classification (NCBI taxonomy): domain Eukaryota; kingdom Metazoa; phylum Arthropoda; class Insecta; order Lepidoptera; family Hesperiidae; genus Mysoria; species Mysoria ambigua. The sequence goes on from DWEI01004373.1 coordinate 7,538, forward strand.
TATATGCTGGTTTAGTTTAGTCCACTGTATTGAATGGGCCGCAAAAATGTTCATCTCAGGTCGCATGCGGCTCGCGGGTCGCGAGTTTGTTACTCCTGGTGTAATGTAAGATATTTTTTACACCGTATTTTATAAAGACAACTAAATCCGATGTTATTAAATTAAACAAAATATAACTATTGTTAAAGTTAGTGACAATGGTAATTTTATTAGATGATTACACGTAATGTTATAGCCTTTCTAATACATTTAACCGATGTTTAAACATGAATCTAAAAATGTTTCCAAAATTTCTAGGATTTGTTTAACGAGTATCCAGTATGGTACTAGGGCAGTATGGTATGGTATCCAGTATGGCACATCATGATTGTCGAAACGTTATTTTCCAAATTTTGAAAACGAATTAACCATTGCATGTAAATAGTCTAAATGTAAAAATCGTCATCATCAACCTGGTTAAGTCAACAGACACTGAACACAGAATTAAGACCTCCCCAAAGGATTTTTTCCTAGCCGGCCTAGGCAGGCCTCACTACACCTCAATAATTTAGCGCCGGCTTTAGTCGCTAATGACGACCACACTGCATCCCGGTAACGGATCGAGAAAAAAATCCTTCCCCGCCACAGCACTAATGAATAGATCAATAGATCTAACAATACAATGTCTGTAAAATCTCACACACGGCCGTCTGCTTCCAAATTAAGCAAAACCTGTATTATACTAGTGAAATGAATGTTGTCTTTACAGTTATAAATGAGATATCCAGTTACATATTGTACCCACGTCGTACGCCAGAGTTATTTATTTGTTGTCATTCAAATATTTGTTTGAACGAGAATCGAATCGACGACCTTCGACTGATCGCTAAATCATAATTACTAAAGGGCCACGCAGGAGAACAAGATAATTTGCTCTCGATGGGTTGAAAGCGTGTTAATCTGTACGCTAAGTTTTCATGTAGATATTTTTATCAATGCCTAATGATAATTGAGTGACCTCGGCTTCTCACAAATAAACTGACTTAGCTCACCTGCACATTTTTACTTTTGTACTGCAAGTGTAAATGCCGGCACCTGGATAAAAGATCCTTATCCTTATCTTTTTTATTCTATAACCATGAATAAAGTATTAAGTGTTTATGATAACCAATCTAATTTGTTTGATAATTCTAGAGATTGCCGTTTTAATTCATACGTAAGTAAAAAGACAGAAATTATAGTTTATCTTGCATCAAATGGCGAAGTATTGAGAGTTATTCGTGTAAAATAAAATAATTCTTAGCCGAGATTTATTTAATTTTACGCTAAAGAAAGAAAATCGTTCTAAACCTGAGTTCTATAAACTAAAAGCTCTGAAGATGGTAGTTTCTCAGAGTGAGAGTTTTCTTTTACGAGTCCGAAATCCAACTCATCTGAAATTTTATTATCGGGTTTTAAAATGCAGCTGCTGGCGTCATTTCTTAAGATCTCACTCTGAAATATTCTGTTGAACAGGAATTTGTACATATGTCTTAAGAAGTTAAGACTCCAACCAGGGTAAAACAAATATACCGAAATTATCCCGGAAATTATCCAATCCACGCTTCGCCGGAAGGAAGTGAAGTTTGATTACACTCTCGTTACAATTTTCCTTTGAATTGTCAATATAATTTGTACACAATTATTTTATTAGATAACATATTGAAAAAACATTGATTAAAACTGAACATCCCGTTACACCCACAATGGAACCTTGACCGCTTATCATACATACTATAAGCATTCATATACGTGTGCATATATGTAGGTATATACACTAACAGAGGCAAGCAGCCATTGTTTTAGGTTTTTGAAAGCTAACTTTGTCTTATGTAATATTTGCACTTACAGTTTTGATTGCTTTTCTAAAGCTTACAATAATTTTAATAATATGTCAAGTTGTTTAACAAATATAATCGCCCAAACAACAATATAATTATTATCTAACAAAAGAAGGATTTAATTAAATTGGCAGAAACTTCAATATGCAGAAGACACAATAGGTAGATTAATCTACAAAATGAATAAACAAGTATAAAGTGTAGACGGAATCGATGCAAGTTTTAAAAAAATAGACACAAAAAATTTGACACGCCAATTACAGCTGAGTCAAGGCCATTTATTGGTACATTTTGATAAGTCTTAATCTGAACAGTAATATGATAGTTTTTATGTTAATATTTAGCATCCAAGAACACGCAAAAACGTCTGAAATGCTTTCATCTTGCTCATTCGCTCGCTTCCATTAGAGTTCGATAAATATCACTGTGATAAATCACAATTATAACAAATCTGTATTTTGATGTTTATTAGACTTGAACAAACGTTTCATGTGTATATCTACAGATTTCTTCATTTCTTACATTTCGCATGTCAATTGTGGCACCAAATTAAATAAAAAAATCAAAAATAAATTCTTAGTTTGTAATTCAATTCAATAAGTCAATTTTACGTATCCATAATCATTTCTTAAACAGAAATTATTATATTACATATAAAATATTACATCAACTTTATAATTATAATCTTATATAAGTACATTATGTGCTAGTGTTCGCTATAACGTAAGATAATCATACAAAAATGCATATTATGTAAAAATTTTTTGAACCAATGTGAAATATTATTCGCTTTGAGATTACAATTTCAAGTTTTTGCTAATATTTTTTACTGATATAACAACAAGTTCGAGTGACGTAACATCATTACAACGATGTAAATCGCTGCCGATCAAGAGGTCCTGGATTCAATTCCCAGGTAAAAAGCTATTGCATTTTCTAATTTAGAATTTCTTGTAGTGTCTAAGAGTCCGAAAAAACCCAGTGTATTTCAATAACCACACCACCCGTTCTCCTATACCCTCTGCCTGCGTTTTCGGGGATCACAGGCGTGATGATACGTTTAATCACTATTGTTATTGTTTACAATGATACACTTGAAACTAGTAGTCATGTTGTTACTTGGAAATTTCCTACTCAATAATTGATTCAAGAATCTTGTTATCAAGGTTAATATTGAAAGGACGGATGAGCAAAATATATTATGTATAATCGATATAATATAAAAACCCCTCAGGGGAGTATTATATACAATAATGACGCTAATGATGATGACGATGATATATAATCGTGACAGTTACAATTCTTATTGACCCCTTTTTTCTCTCATCTCGCACAGCTGTCTTCTTAGGTTTAAATACATAAACGTATAGTAAAACAACATTACAACTATTTCTACAGATAATTGATGTGATGTGTTACGTTTCGGATGAAAGTTTGTGGCTTATCACTTAACAAACAACATTTCTGTAAAGCTTTATTTAATAATTTGTGTGGTACCTATACGGAATGTAATAAATAAACGTAACATCTTATCTATAATCCCCGAAGAGATAAGCAGATGAATCTAGTACACTCCCATGTTTCACAAGTTACGTTTTCGTCCCACTATGGAATAGATAGTGAACCTATCGCCATACATCATACTTCAAATGCAACATGATAATAATGAATCCCTAAAAATTCCAATCCACAACAAAGAACGCGGATAAAAAATCTGTTTTATAGTAAAAGTTTTCGTAACTGCAAAATTTTAAATGCTTGTAACATTGTCAATGGGTACCGCACGTCTACGTAGTTCCGTTCCGACGGCCCCTCGTGATACGTTTCGCTGATATCACACATGACAGCGCGCGTCTATTCACTCGACTTGTTCCGGCGTTCCGTGATTCGTCCATTGTGGCACCTGGCGCTCTTTCGGGAGCGCTGAGCTTGTCCGATTCGATACTTGTACTCGATTTGGTGTTCGCCTTTAAGATCTTTTTTGATTTGTTGTACAAAATTCTCGTTACTTCATCTTGGGATTTATTTCATTGTTAATATTTTTATTTTATTGAACAAAATCCACAGCTCTTAGTTTCTAAAAGTTACAGTGTATTATAGTCTAGCCTTGAAGCCAATAAAGGATTTACATTTTATGATTAATTTTAAGTTTAAATTACTGTCACTGAGTAAGTATTGAGCTTGCTTGAGTAGTTTTGCGCATGCATCTACATCTAATTGTGTTTGTGTTTGTGTGTGTGCGTGTGTGTGTGTGCGTGTGTGTGTGTGTGTGTGTGTTTGTGTGTTTGTGTGTGTGTGTGTGTGTGTGTGTGTGTGTGTGTGTGTGTGTGTGTGTGTGTGTGTGTGTGTGTGTGTGTGTGTGT
>DWEI01004374.1:0-11757 GCA_018245875.1 Mysoria ambigua
TATAAGAAACAATAAGTGAAAATTTATAAACATGACTTACGCGTTTTAAAAAATGTACTCATGTAAAATAAATCAATATTAATATGTTCACCTTTATCTTATTATATAGAGCTTGAAATAATGAGGATTAAATGTACCTGATAATTATCGAACAATAATTATTCATGCAGAGAATAAAAGCTTCTCAGACAACAGACATTTTTACTCGTATGTTGATTGTACGTGCGAAAACCGTAAACTGCATACAAAAAATAAATATTGAAAATCCGTTTACTTAAAATTGCTCTGTACAATATCAACGCCAAGAAATGTAGATGGATTCCGAAAAGCATGTTTAATTTTTATCATTAGGAAGTTAGTTACATACCGCGTGTTGGGAAACAATCAGAAAAATAAAGGGGTTGTTACACCCACTGCAAGCCGATAGCCTCCTGAGCAATGAACATAAGAATGAAGTTTATGATAATAGGAGACATTTTATAATAATATGTTCTTTGACAGATAACATATTTATTTAATAACCTTGTGTAAATATTATTATAAGATGAACGTCAATTCATTTATTTCCTTAAGAACTTCACAATGAATATATGGCTTTTATTTTAATAATATAAAATTTTTCTTTATTAAAAATTATTATTCAATATAAAAAAGACATTATTCAGTATTTTAATAAATGTCTATTTAGTATTAAAAGACGTTAAGTCAGTATTCGAAAGACGATTGACTACCTCGTTGGTTGTGCTGGTTGTATGTGCGACTGCCGATCGAAAGGTCCCAGGTTCGATTCTCGGGTCGAACACTATCAACATTTTCTCATTTAGGTTTTCTAGTAGTGGCTCGGAGTCTGGACATATGTCAGATGCATGGCAATAGGCTTACCACCTATTCCATAGTGGGATGTAAACGTAACCGGTGAAACGTGTGAATGTTCTGCATTCTTCTGCATACCCCTTCGGGGATTACAGGCGTGCAGTTACGTTAGAAAGACGATAATCAATATAAAACCGTTAGTCAATATTATTAAAAATTCATTACCAAACTTCTCGAATATAAAAATAGACATTGTTAATACTAAATGGATAAACTCATTTGTATCTAAATACATGCCAATATAATAAAATCTGATATAAATTTTATTGTAAATATATCGTCACGGATTTGTCAGCGAGCACCACGTGTCAAATACCTCTACCCTTACAGTTACTAACCCATAATTTTAATTTAATACACTGTTTAACGAGCGAATTCTTAAGACCGTGCCTCGTTCAGAAACCGCCAGGGCAAGTTCCAGCGCGGACCCCACCGCACCGTATACGGCCGGTGAGATCTCCAACTCTTTGCAATTAGAGTGAAACCAGCCAACACGCCCGTAGTAGGCAACTGATATCGAATGGCACCAGCTTAATACGGAAGCCAATGTTTCTAAAAGTACTTAGACCGTCTTAGTGCCTGAATGTCACTTGTCAATGGCGAACGAGTGCGCCTTTTTTGACAGCCGCCATTTTATTACACTTTTTTTTCTAAGGATATAGTCAAACTCATATTGAATAAATCGTTATTCGGTAATACAGGCGAAATATGTAGTAGAGATTTATTTCAAAATCGTCGCGGAGCTTAATATGTATTGAAACCACATTATGTTAAAATCTATAGAGAAAGAAATTAGATGTATATTTAAATAAACTAAACGAAATAAATATCTTACACATCTCCAAGCACGGCCGTTTGATCACAAGTTGCATAAAGACTGTATTACTGCAACTAAACAACCGATAAATCCCATAAATACTTATTAGATATTATTTAAAGAAAATTTGACAATTATTTATTGTCATAGTCACAGTTCAAGGAACTTCTTTATGATTGTATATAATAACAGGAAAACACTAAACATTAAGTAATGCGTTATAAAATTTGAAAAGACACCAAAGATTAAATTTACGAATAGGTTTTTTAGTCGAATTTAGTTTTTCATAGAATAAAAATATGAAGATGAGTTAACATATGCTACTTATACCTAACTGAATGACAAAAATATATTTTCATACTCGTTCAGAGTAGTATGAACTAAGTACTAGAAAGTTTTATTTCACTTCTACAATACCTACAATGAATGAGACCTTAATGTACCTGATAATTATTGAGCAAAAAAATTTCCATGTAGAAACCAAAAGCTCGAAAAACGTAAATTCACGCTTGTAATCACTGAAGAAATAAGGAGAGGAATGCAGAACACTCCCCCGTTTCACCAATAACATTTATGTCTCACTATGGAATAAGTGGTGAGCCTATTGCTATGCATCGGGCACATATTCAAATTCCAAACAATTATTACAAAATCTGTATTAGAAAAAAAATTGTAGTGCCCGAGAATCAAACTCGTTACCTCCCGATCGGCTGTTGCACTTGCAAACAATACGAGTAACGAGGCAGTTAAGCTTAAAAAACAATTCAGATATTTTACTGGAATAAAGATTGTATATACTAAAATCATGTATTATATTCAAATAAAGAAAATATCTCTAACGACATTAGAACTCAAATTTTTCGTCATAATTAACCATTTAGCAATTATATTATTTTCCATAGTTGCACTATGTAATAATCAATCAATATAATGGATTAATGAAAGAGTTCTTAACAAAATCAAAAACACTCTATATACTTTTAATTTGTAACTTGTAGTAGGATTAAAGATGTCAATTTTTTTTGTTTTAATCTTCAGGTGCTAAAATCAAATTGCACATGAATGCACAATATTACTTTTTAATATTCCAGTGTATATTTTAAGTAAAAAGGGAACCCATATTATTTTTCTATAGGTGGTTTTACAAATGGCTGAATTTAAATATATGTAAAAAAATTATTAAAAATTTAAATTTAAAAAGTCTGTTAAAGATTGTAAATAGCTAAAAATATTAAAAGAAACTTAAAATAAATACTCACTTTTATGTTTCGAGTGGTTTTTCCACATTTTTCTTAACAGCGTCGTCATTGTCAGTGTGTAATTTTACGAACTTTTTAAAAAATGAAATAAATTTTAATTTACAAATTGACAGGCTACTTTTCCCGCGCGTCGTCCTCAGATAACTGCAACACACGCGCTCCACCCTCTGTAGAGTACGCTGCCGAGATGCGAAAGATTAATCTTGTACTTGTAAACATACAAGCATAGGAATACTTACTCTGATTGTGCGCAATATGTTACGCACACAAAGCTTAACATTTGATTGCAGTTGTTTGGTAGTGACCTAATATAATAAATACGACGTAATTATAAAATATACAAAAAATCTTGTTTCTATAATACTATGGGTACATTTAAAAATACCTTCATAAATAAGAACAAAGTTTGCTGCGTTACTATCGAGTAATGTTTTTTAATTTATTTTTTGGTTTCTTAATTATTTTGTTGGCGTTAAATAAGAAGAAAACTACAAAAAATACCTCCAGGAATATACATCTATCATTATTGTTTTTATTTTGATCTGTAACATTACTCCTGTAATCTCTAAAGTGCTAGGAAAAGAAGTGTATTACGTAACCACGTTTCACCAGTTACGTTTACGTCCTACTATGGAATATGGAGTAGCCTATTGTCATAACCAAATCCAGACTACTAGTCACTACTAAAAATTTTAAGAATTTTAAGGACCTCACGATCTATTACACTAAAAGAACAGTACTTGTCACAACAGTAATTCGCGCCTGATGCAAGCGCTTGCGTTCCTTGATCATGTCTGATGCAACAACTGAGCTTTTGCTCTCAGGCCGCGTAATGAGACCCTACGGGTTTTTGCCTCCAAATAATTACCACTAAATGTCCCAATACACCGAACGGAATGCAACCTCACGGGGAGTGTTGGAATAATAATTTGGTCATCGTTTTATAAGGTTTAACGTCTTTTAAATTTGACTGCCGTGTTGGTTGCAAATGCGACTGCCGATCGGGAGGTCCCGGATTCGTCCCCTGGTCGAACACAACAAAATTTTCTAATTTAAAAATTTTCTGCTAGAAAATCTATTTAGAATTCTGGTAGTGGTTCGGAGTCTGGATATATGCCCGATGCATGGCAATAGGCTCACCACTTATTACATAGTGGGACGTATATACAATCGGTGAAACGTGGGAGTGTTCTGCATTCCTCTGCCTACCTCTTCAGGCGGTCCTACGTTATAATAAGTTACCAAAAGATAAAATTATTACCTTGTGATGTGTTCAAATTAAGACTTAGACATTATTTACGAATTACAAATGTGTATACTATTGAAGAATATTTTAGTCGATATTTTTTTACATTACTTACTGAATAATAAAACTAGACTCAAATAATTGTAGATATTTTAATTGAACAATTTATATTATTAAATTATTCGCATGCCGTTATCGGCGAACATGAACACTGTGTATAATATTATTAACATTTCTATGTAAACCATGTTCTGTGCATAAAGATATTATTATTACCTCTTCGGGGATTATAGGCGTGAAGTTACGTTTTTAAATTGGATTTGTAGATATGGACGGGTTACGCTCTAATAAATAATATTGTATTTAAATATTATCAGATAATGTACTAGTAAATAATATTGTATTTAAAGATTATTAGATGAAAAAATAAAAAATTAAAACAATACAATAATTTATTATTCTACTAACAACAATAATTTGAAAACGACGGATATACCTTTCCAAGGGTACTAAGGGGATTTATATTTTAATTGCATTTATAACTCATACCTGTTCCTTACACATTTGCATGACCTTCTTCGAATCAAACCAGACGCGTTTTTGGATGTCAGGCTGTAAAACTACGGCATGCCAAGATATCAGGGCGTCTTTAAACAAGTTAATATATACTGATAAAAAAACGACTGTTATTCTGTCACACTGTAAAACAATACGAAGCTCTACATGTGTTATAATCCAGACTGAAAAATTTCTAAATAAGGTTATAAAACTATCAGTTAAAGATGGCACAAATCGACATATACCGTATGTGACATGGTCGTCGACTCACATTCAGCTTATAACATCACTTTTTAGAATACTTCAAACTTGATTATCAATATCGAGTTATTCTATTCAAAAAATTCAAATTACAGTTCTACAATAATCAACAGAGAGTCGTACAACAAGTTAAATAGCGCCTTCAATGACGGCGGAGCAATGGGACAGAATCCAGATAATTTTGTTTTATTAAACACATACGCTCGTTTGTAGATGACAATAATATAATGTTTAAATGAAAAACACTATCAAATAAAAGATAATTTGCTTGGCGTAGTTTTCTTCGACTTATTTATAAATCCTCTTTGCCGCCATAATCATTTATGCTCTCAATTGTTAGATACAATATTTGAATAAAGCTTAAAGTGCATTGATATAAAATACCACTTTCTCCGGTTTATCAAGAATTACGGAAAAAAGCGAAAAACTGTAAAATCTATAAGCATTAATAGTAATTATAATAGTAGTAGCAATTTTGTATCAATTTCATTTATAAATTAATTTGAAGTAACTTTGTGGAGCTCAAGCACTCTTACTTAATACATATAAAACATATCATCACACCTTTAAACCCAAAGAGGTAGGCAGAAAGGTGCAGCATATTCCCGATGAGCCGATTCCCATACACCAGGCCTAAATCTAGACTCCAAGCCTTTACAACCACCAGAAATTTGTGTCCAGGACCTTTTGACCAGCAGCCGCGATTACAACCCCTCAGCTAACGAGGCTATTAAATAAGCGTAGCGTAATATATGGCCTGGTTGATACCATTTTTTTCATTTAATTGAAAGCCGGAACATAGCAATATGTCCTTTACAAATTGAAGAAAAATGTGTATTCTTTACTGAATGAATCAATATAAAAGGCTTTTATTATCAGAACTAGAACAGACCAGCACAACACAATTATTTCAAGCTTTAACTAAAACCGTTATCAATGGATTGACTTATGCAAGTGCTAGCAGTTATTAAGATTAGCCTTCAATATATATACTTTTTTCTTATATATGAACGGCAGTAAAATGAATTATACAAAAAACTCATTACTGGGTTATCTTTCATTGTTACCTAAATTTTGTAAGTAGATATTTTGTAAAGAAAAAATTTTACATTTCAGCCGCATGCAACTATTGTAAACTCAGGGTTACTGGAATCCAGAGAAAAATAATTTGCTACTTACAATATTCTGTGGTTTTATATAAAAGTAGTTTTCATTACGTAAAGATAAGATGGAATACTGCGAAATTTTAGAATTTCCTGTAAAACATAATAAGCAATAACCACTTCAAACCTAATATTCTTTACTCATTAGATATTGTTGTGTCAGATGGTATTTAACTAAAAAAAACCCATGATTACTTTCCATAATTAATATATATTATTATAGTAACTAAAGGCATCATTATTATTATTCTAACATTCTACATATTTTAACATAAAATGACTATTCACCTCATACCTTACAATCAATGTCATTAATTCATATGAATTATAAAATTTATAAATTGTCAGTCATATTATGCTACTCAAAATGAATATATATTTTAGACACACACTATACTTAATATCCAGTATTGGCATTTCATTACCAACATACAAAATGCCTTCATAGCCACAAATTTCAAAAAACATCACTCCTTCATATTTTGCCTGCAAAATTATAAGAAACAAAATATTTACATTAACATAAATATTCCTCATTTTATTAGGTGGTGGTAAATATTAGCTAGGCATCATGCACATTGGCCATACATGAAGCAGCTAATGAAATAGTAATACTAATCACATTCTTAACTCAATGAACTAATAATGCTGGTATGCATTAATTTCAAGCAAATAATACATGGAAATTATTAAATCTCTAAAATTATAAATAATATCTTTTATGATAAAAGTAACATTGTACGGGCATATTATCAAATAATCATATAACTATTACATAGCATCAATACAAAAAAACTTAATTATTATCAATTAAGTTTGGTAGTTCATAAAACTAGTCAAGTCAATTTTTGTCAACAATATATCCCCTATTTAGACTGGTAATATCCAAATGTACATGTGTTATAAAAGACACTCATCAATCACCAATTGAATCTACTTCTTGTAACCAATCATATTATAACCATGCATAAACAATTTTAGATTCAAATATCAAAGCCGCAAAAAATTAGTGTACATCAGCAACAATGTTACATAGGATATCCATTCAGATTTCAATTTAATTCAAAACAAACATCATATACAAGAAACTATGAGCAGTTTTTAACAATGATTTTTTATCTTCATTGTAAATACTAAATCAGAAGGAAATTAAAACTATAATCATTATTAAAAATGGTAGACATGATGAGAAAACACCATTTGCAAAATCATTTTATAATATACTTTTACATGATATTGTCATATAACAACTCATTTGTGTTAGTTAAGAATATCAAAAAGAACAAATTCAGGCTTCAAAACAAACTAGAGAACTTATTTGAAAATCACTAGAGCAACTAGTAAATGTTAGGGAAAATGAAAGTAAACTTCTAGTTTACAAACAACAATAATAATCCAACTCGGAAATTCATTATAATCGATACCCCAGTATTACTTTGAATAATTCAATTCTTAATTTTTATAAATACAACATAGTCCAGAGATTTGGGTATTAATAACTCCCAAATTACATATTGTTATAATGATTCTCTTTAAAAGAAAACAATTCTGAGCTACCACAATATTAAATTCTCAAGATTTATAATTACGCAAAGTTAAGTTCATAGACGAGTGTGTGTATTAAATATTTTAGCAGACATTTCACATTGCATCGAAAGATGTAACTGCCATAATACCTATTGAGCATACAGACAAATTCATAACCAAACAGTGAAAAGCTGTGTGATATGGTTTGTGTGTGCTGTATGGAACTATTTGCTTTTTACAAAGACCATATTTTTTTTTTATTTTGACAACAAGCACACAAACCACCAATAATAAGTAGTCACCATTATCTATGGACGTGGACTAGATCAGTTTTGACAATGTTTGTCTGAGTACAAATAAAAGAAATTAGTTGACAATGGTGCCTGTAGTTACTTGTAAAATCTGCTTAAGGCTGTTAATGCAATTATAATGATAATTATTCGATTTACCAATTGAGACATCAATGTCAATATTTTCTGGAACATAGAAGAAAGAACAATGTATTTCATTAAAAAATAATTGTAATTACAGAAAATTATACAAGACATGTTTTAATTGCACAAAATGCACACAAAATATATATATATATATGATATAATCAGTACAGATCAACAATGGATCAACTTAAACCTCATACAATACTTAGAAAATTTTGAAAGTCAATTCAACTTTCATTTAATTGCTCATTAAGCTTCATTGCTCAAAAGAACAATGAGCTATGTCGCTCAAAAAACATTCAAACAGATACATCTCCTGTGTTCTGCAAACATAACACTTGGGAGCACTCTAAAGATGTCACAATGTATGGAGACAGTTACAGCTATAAAATTAACTAAAACACAGCAATTAACTCCTGCTACACTCAACATATTTGCTAGAATTGGTACCAGCATTGAGATTAGTTCACTACATGAATATATATAAATATGCTTTTGTGTCAATTGCTCATTTTACATGTGACACATGATTTTTCATGTGAAATGAACAATATAATAATTGTGTATGAAACTTTATTCATTCAACATTAAGGGATTTTCCTCACACACACTCATTCTGTATTTGAACTGACTAAATTACCATGAAATTATTACTCTTGCACAATATATTACTTTAAAATAATGATCATTATATTTATACACATATTTACAATAATTTGATCAAATATTTATCCGCTTAAAATAATTTAGCTTATGTATTAAGCAATATCACCACTTGCAGGCAGAAATATGTAACCACAATAATAATATTATCTTAAAAAATATACTGAATAGAGACTAAGATTCCACCTCTTTCTTTACATTAACAGTCTTATCTGCAGGTTTGCCATTTGTTAATTTGGCTGTCGATCATTTCTTCTTTCGATCCTGTGTGCACTTCGGACAATACCATTTGCCTTTGGGCTTAATTTTAAGATCAACACAAGCAAAATGAAACCACTCAATTGGGCAGTCTGGGTTGTCACAGCCTATCATTTCACCGTATGATACCTGATGGCACAAGCAGTACGTTGGCTCGTTAGGATCCACCGGCATGTCGAGCACGTCGCTAGGATGCGCCATGCCACCGACGGAGTCCAAATCTGCACTTTCTTCCTGCTCCTTGGCAATATTTGTTGCTGTGGTTGTGCCTTTCCTTTGCGCCTTCTTTTTAGCAATTGACCGTCCACTCGCAACGGCATCTTCTTCGCTAGACGCACCCGTGCGCTTTTTCTTACCCGTAGTCGCGGCGGCCCTTTCGCCCCCTTTGTGTTTCTTCCGGCCTTTCTTAACAGTGGTGGTGTTATTTTCCTGATCCGCTGCAGCCTGTTGCGCGACGCGCGAACTCATTACTTTCTCTTGAATTTCCGACTCAAAGCGCGCGAGGTCAGAGTCAAGGCGCCGTATGTGCTTATCTACCAATTCGTATGTCTGTATGGCAAGTTGCACCTTGTCGTCCCCGTATTCTTTAGCCTTGTTAAACAATCCCTGAATGGTATTAACCTTATCTTTCTTAGTTTCTTCATCCATTGTAGGGACATTAGGCAATAATTCATCTGCCATAAGATCGATTGTCCTCATTAGTCCATGCGCCCTATCGTCGAGATCTCGCATCAATTTAAAATTTCTTTGTAACTCTATAGGTAGATGCTGCAAACTGTCTAAATAATGCTCCAAGTAAAGTGCTGAAGTCATTTTGCAATATTTTGTAATGCCTTTCAGTAATAGAATTATGAATGACTAACATTAAAACAAACTGTACCACAATTTTTTTCACTTATATCTTTTACTTCCAACTAGCAAATTAATATAAAACGGTTGCCTTTTACACAGATGCTCCCAGAAATTGATGTTCATCACAATCACGGACTTAAATAAATCTAACAAAATTACAGGCAAACACCAAACCGAAGCGAAAAAAACCAAATTGAACGAACAATTTACAACTGCGTTCCGTTTAACGTACATAACCCTTATTATGATAAAGTATGGCGTCGCTTCCGTAAACATATTTACATAATTGTTGCAAATATTTACCAAAAAGTTAAATTAATTGGAATTCTTTGTAAATATTTTGTTTAAAATATGTATTAACCATAACAATTTAACAGTGATATCATTCTATTCAGGTTTTTGATCCTGATCATCATCATTTTGTAATATATTAGAGTTGTTTCAACGTTTCATGTAAAACTTAAGTCATTTTAAATTTATACAGTGCCCGTACAAGATTCTGGGTCACACTAATTACCTTCTCTGCTCATTCATTAAATTTAACAAAAAGAGCGAAATGAAACGATAATGGAACGTTCGGATTTGGCCGGATGGAATAAAATGTTCACGTTCACATACAAAAAAGCGCGGTAAAATTTAAACTTCACGTGTGTTTTTGTTTTTCATAGGTAATTTTAGAATAATTTAATGGTAGATGATATATTGTTCAGGCGTAAAAGTTTTATTTCCTGTTACATTTGATGTATCCATTTTTTTGTCTACAGATTTTATGATCTGGTCAGTTTTTGCCTTCACTATTTTAAAGTGTTTACAGGACTTTCACTATTTTAAAGTGTTTATAGGACATTATGTATAAATGAAAGCTCACTGGTACTCTGTAAAATTAACGGTGCAATGTGGAGTTAATACATAATTTTCGAACATATTAAAATTACAAAAACATTCTCGCATAGCTTAAAATTAACTATAAAAATGTACATTGCAAATTGAAAACATTTATATGTAATTTCCTTTTTGAGATTTTATTATAATTATAAATTACCACAGTGGTCTGCAGGAGAACGGTTTGTAGTAGTAGCTATGCGTGAGTGTATAGTGTCCTTTCTATGTATACTAATAATCAATAATAATGGCGAATTGCTAAAAAAATATATACAGTGGTGCATAGTGCATTGCTACAAAAAAAGATTTAATCTAGTATATTAACTTGCGATATTGCTCTACAAATAATGATATATGTACATATTCTAACCGAATAACAATTCTAACTGATTAACATTGAACAAATTCATATAGATACAATTTCCTCCATTTTTATATAGATAGAAAGCCGCAATTAACAAATTTGGTATAACACGTCACCACAGCATATTATACTCATTCACATCGGGCGGGAAATGGTAGGCGTCATAAAGCATGTTAACTGTCACGTTGCCGTTTCGATGATTTTTTAATGCTTAAGATAGAAAAGAGCCAAACAGGAGTAAGCCAAGTATATAGGATAGTAAAATATATGTGTATAAATCAATACTACCTGAGTATGTTTAGCGGAAATAAATAAAGCCCGAATTAGGAGAATCGTTTTATTAACTTTGGTGTGTTATTTTCGTATACACATTTAAAAAATCATGTCATGAAGATAAATGTCCGTTCATAACGACTGATGTACATAACTTAAGTAAATTCAATAGATATCATATATTGTATATTTAAAGAGAATATTGTTTTTTAAATATTTAATAGCATTTTTACTGCAATTCCCGAGCCGAACACTACAAAATTTTCTAATTTAGATTTTCTAGTAGTGGTTCAGAGTCTGGATATGTGCCCGATGCATGGCAAT
>DWEI01004375.1:0-11756 GCA_018245875.1 Mysoria ambigua
TAATTACTTGAATTTTACTAAAAATATAGTCACAATTTTTAACAATTTACAAGTTAATTAATTAAAGTAAAGTCATATTAATTAGTATTAATCTTCAATTTGTAAACTTGTATTGTAATAATTACACTATAAATATAATGGCCATATCGAGGGTCATTTTTTAGTTTCTATTATTAAAATCAGACTTGACATTTCAAGTCAGCAACCCTAGTAATGAGTCAATAACTACTGTACAAATTGCTCGCGATACAATCTATGTAAAATTATCTGAAACGATAGCAAAATTTATAAAAGGACTGCAAAATCTTTTTAAACTATTTTAACTTTGCTAAATTTTAATGTTGAGTATCATTGGAGTTAATTTTAATTAAAAAAAAATGTCTTTTGCTTGTTTGATTTTGAAATTTATATTTATTATATTGATTTCTAGGGGATATACTATTGATATTGATAAAAGTAAAAGTTTGGGTAATTACGTAAGTGTGGACTGCTTTTTATTATATAGAACAGAAGAGGAATATTGATTTTAACGCGACGAACATCAATAAAGCTACCAGCAGTTAAAATAGGTCTTTTCTGCCACAGTTTGTGGTATAGGTATGCACCCAAAGAGAAAGAAATAAATACATATAGGATTCAAGAAAATGGACAGTACATAAAAGACGATTTTATCATTATATTGTTTGACGATTTAATCATTCTATTGTTACGATTTGATCATTCTATTGTTGGTCAAATTATGTTACGGTCAAAAGTCAAAGGCCTGACCTACTTGGCAGGTTTAAAAGAGGATGTGACGACCGAATTTTTCTAAGTGTCCGTATGCTTTTGAATCTAATGCCTCTGCCCGACTAGATAGTAGGGGTTGTGGGATCAATCAGTGGGCGCCTCCTGAGGGACTGGGATCTAGGCATGGATCGTTGGAGCAGACGGGGCGAGCAGTAGACGTAGGTGTGCGTGTGCAGTGTGTGGGCGGGTGAGGGGTTCTCCTGATTTGATTTTGGGGTTTTTGTACTTCCGAGTGCTAATATTGATGGGAATGTTCTGAATTTTTACTATTACAGGGTCCTTATGATGTAGAATTTACGTACAATGACGATTGTAGTGGGCCAAAATCAAGGAATGCCACCCAGTACACAATGGAAATGGTAAAAGAGGGCGACGACTATATTATTAATGTTAATTTTACGTTTTTAACTGCAACTTATATCGACGAGGTAAGATATTACAGGAGAAAGTACTGAATGATCAAGACCGAGGTGGACTGACCGTGCTTTATAGTCAGTTATTCTCGACAGTTGGCTTGATGGATGAAATTTAACAGGCATATTCATGATGCTGTCGTAGTAAAACTAGTCGTAGTGATTTTTTACTTTATGGTGACAATGCCAAATCCTTTAGATGTTTGAACTATGTATGGTGATATTGTACGATTTATTTTCAAAATATTGAAAACTGGTGAAACGTGGGAGTGTTCTGCATTCTGCCTACCTCTTCGGGGATTAAAGGCATGGAGTTACGTTTATAATTTTTTTATTGAGTTTTATTATATTTTTATCGATTTCTGTGAATTGCTAACTTATATATAGATACTGTTCTTTCTCAAACAGATAAAAATATTAATATATGTGATGAAGGAAAACCGGAAAAGTTTATTGTTGAACTACAAGGTTAACGATCCATGCCAACACTACGCCATCGCAGCTCTCATTGACAAATTGTTTAGTACAAGCAAATGTTTCGTCAAAAAGGTTTGTATGCACGCTGACGTCGTTGATCTTCGACAAAATAACTTTTTTACTAACAACATTTACATAATGTGTGTTTGTAACATGAATTGTACATAGGTAAATAGTTCTTCCAATAGAATAATATTTCTTCCTACATCTAACAGTAGAAGGATAAAGAGCTAACGACGTTTGGGTTCAAGTTCAAAATTAGTTTGGGAAATATCTGGGTTTCCTTTCCAAGCTTTCAAATAATCGGAATTCGCTGGGGAACAAATTAATCCGATTCTTATGATAAAACCATACTACTTGATTTCGACTAACATGTTTAAAGCCATGTATTGCTGATGGACATTGGGGTGAATGGCTTAAGGCTAGACATAGACAATATTCTGCCCTGACAGAACACTGCTTATGCTGCAATTATCTTGTCAAATTCGATTAGTAAAGATGCGGAAGGTTTGCATTGAACGGGGATATATTTATGACAACATATCTCATGTTGATACCTTGCAGTATTTCTAATGATATCATATTTATGGCGTACGGTGCGGAAAAACTTTGAAAACTCAATTAAATGTTTCAGGGCATTTACAAGCTGCATATCAACATTTCCGAACAAGCCAGGGCGTTTTATGGCCCGTCGTTTTTCTATGGTGAATATCTAATGAAGTCGCTTGTACTGTCAAAGAAGGGTAACATACTATGCTTGCTTTTGAACGGTATTTATAAGAAGAAAGCGTAATAAATAAAATTTACATTCTTGAGTTTCTATTTATTTATTTTTTACGTTTACATTATTGAGTTACTATTTATTAATATTTTTAGTTTAATCCGAACTTTGGTTGCAAGCGCAATTTTTGATCCAGAAGTCCTTAAAATCGATTTTTCTATCTCAATTTTTTTTTGCCGTAATAGGGTATTTGACTAATATTACAAAATTGTTTTAAATTATTCTTTGTCACATTACAAGCACAATGTATTAATATTTTTTTAAGGTATGCCGTATTTTCAATTAAAACAATAGTTAAAGTTTAAATAAATACGCATAATCCCATCTCTGTAATTGTACGACAATAGGCTCACTGCCTATTCCATGTTACAAAGTAAACGTAACCGGTGAATCGTGAGAGTATCCCACACTCCTCTGCTTATCCCTTTGGGGATAACTTGCGTGATAATACAATATATAAATCAGTTAAGGAAATTTAAATATGAAATGTTACACAAAGGGACTGCTTATATTAAAATCTTTTCAAACGAACCCTGGATGGTCAACGCATGTAGAGAAATATTTAGTCGGTGCTGAGTGCATACAAATTATACGTACAGAATGAAATATATGTGAGTCCTATAAAATAAAATGATTCTAACATCTTCTAGGTAATCGTGTCTGTGCTCAAAAGGTATGCTTTTGTAATACTGTCATTGATAAAGACAACAAAATATACGATAAGTAAAAAAAAAGTGTAACTTCACGCCTGTAATCTCCGAACAGGTAGGCAAAGGAATGCAGAACACTCCCATGTTTCACCGGTTACGTTTACGTCCCACTATGTGGTGGTGATGGTCCCAATAGGTGGTGAACCTATTGCCATGAATCGGGCACATATCGAGACTCCGAACCACTACCAGAATTCTAATTAGATTTTCTATTAACTTTCGATCCGGGAATCGAAACCGGAACCTCACGATTGGCAGTCGCACTTGCAACCAACACGACCAACGAGGCGGTATACGATAAGTAACTTAATAAATTAAGAAATCCAGATATGAAGAGAGTAATTTGTGGAGAAGGAGAACATCAGGTGGACAAGGGTGGTGACATTTGCCACTTGGCGTCCTCTGCCTACCCAGTAAAGGAACGGGCATGACGACCTAATAGTTACTCCAATACACTTATATCGTATAATAATGTACGCACAGATTCCACACCCACTCCATATTTTATTATAACCACACAAATAATATGTAACAGGTTGTTCAAATAAAATCGCATGCACTTCAGTCACCATCTTCTCAATTTAACTGTAACTGGTTAACTATTGTAGTGCTTTTTCTTTATTTTATTGAAATCCGTGTAATCAGTGCTCGTAACGTGTGCCGGATGCGCAGATCGTGATTAATATGTTTTAATTCATCGGGCAAGTAGCACATTAGCTCATCGCGGAACTATCGATAGAAAGAAAGCTCCTACATTTAATGTGTTGCAATGACACTTGAAATATTGTTAACTGTACAACAGCTAAAAATACCGGAATCTGCAATTGAAACAATATTGAAAAGTAAATCAGATTACGTTATAAACATGCAATTTAGTATTCGCAATTTTATTTACAACAGTCAGTTATATCGTGATAATCTTAATTTATGAAACATGCATATTTATAATAACATTTCATGAAGGTTACATTTTCGCTAAAATAAGTGTTTTATCTTGAAATTCATGTTTTGTCTTCAATAAAAACTATTTGGAAAATTAAAGCAATGCAATTTTTGTAATACAGTTGTACGTTTAATTTAGTTCCAAAAAATACTAATCTATAGTATAAAGGAAGTTAAATTCGAGGCTGTTTATTAGTCAGTACTATTTTTATTATAGCAATGATACGTACATTTATTGATGAAAACAGGAAATCCTTAACAACCAAATATTTTTATACGTTACATATAGATAATCTTAAATTAATTAGTGCAAATTAAAATTGGCCAATATGACCGTATATATTAGCTCAAATATAATTCAATTTATTTTAAGTACTTATAAAATACTAAAGTAATGGTTTAAGATTGCGCTATACAACGACCTTTACCGAACTAGTAAATCGACGAAAAATAAACATGAGATGTGACGGGATAAAAATAGTTAACCTAAGGTTTGTATATTCTATAGGCTTCGTGCGTTCGATTGGCGTAGAATTTGTCTATTAATCAAACACGTGAAATGTTTACGAAAAATAATTTTATATAATTAATTAATAATATTCTGGATTGAAATTTTTTAGTCAAATCATTTACAATATATTTATTGACATATTTAATTTGACAGAAAAATACTTTTCGTCCATCAATCGTTTCGTTGAAGGTCGTTACATAGCGGGATCCTGTAGTGCCTATAACATGTTTTTTGTCATTACACAAAAATAATTTAGGCACATTTTTTTATTTCGTTATATAAATAGAAAACCACTTACTGTATTCCTTCTTAATATAACACTTCCAAACCCCTTAACGAATAAATATTATTAAACCAGGTACAACGATTTAAATTGTTTTATATAGATTAATCTTTATACAGTGTCAGTGTTAATCTTTCAAATAATCGTTGTGTTCAATAATATCATAATATAAATAGACTTAGATGTTCCAGTTTTTAATTATTGCTTAAATGTTTTATTTTTGTTTAATTTGTGGAATATATAAAAAAAACTATATTACTTCTTAAATAAATATACAATGATTTGACGAACCCTTCTAAGAACAATAAAACTTAAATTCATTTGTCATAATTTTAGTTTACGCTATACAAGAATAGGATTGCAATATACTGGGCACTTTCAGTACAAACTAAAGTTAAATTTCAGGAGAAATTCGGAGGTATTACAAAATTTTGCATTTACATGTACATACAATTTTCTTGTAAAACTAAGAACTAAAACTCTATTCATCTATATATATGGAGAACAATATGGAAAACAAAATTGAAGAAAAAATTACATTTTTTCTTTTTTCAAATGTGTTTATAAACACTCACAATGTTTGCTAAATGAATATAATCTTTATTAGCTGATTATTTTCAACAAACTAATTCTGAATAGAACTGCGTGTATTCAGAATAGATATGCATATGGTCATTTTATTTTTTAGCGTTAACTATTAACAGATCATAGTTAAACCTCACATTGATCGATTGATCGTCGTCCTCATTCTCCCGTTCCACCAGGTTCATGTCGCGCAGGATGGTCATGTAGTCGTCCATGAACGGTTCGCGTATCTCATTTGGCAAATTGAACGGATTTATAGCTGTTACGGCCTCTGAAATATGTAAATACGAATAGTTCATCTAATTTTCAACTATTCACTAGTAGTAACCAGTGGTAGGGAGTTCAGTAAAGGTTATCACATGACTGTTAAGATGAAATTATGTTTTGTTACATCGTTGAATCAACCAGCGTCGGTCGGTGTCGCAGATTACGGTAAAACCGTAATCCTTGGGGAAAATACGAGTTCAAGAATGATAAAATGATAATGAATGATAAAAGGCTTGCGGTTGGTGTTGTTAGTTGTAATGAAGATGATAATAATGATAAACGTAACTTTACGCCTGTAATCAACGAAGAGGTAGGCAGTGGAATTCAGAACACTCAATAGGTGGTGAGCCTTTTGCCATGCATCGGGCACATATCCAGATTCCGAACCACTACCAGAATTCAAATTAGATTTTCTAGCGGAAAATTTTCTAATTAGAAAATTTGTAGCGTTTGACCCCCGGACCTCCCGATCGGCAGTCGCACTTGCAACCAACACAACTCTACGTAATTGTTATATTCCGTTTTTTTTTATTTGCGTGTTCCAAAAATTAATCTAAGTCTAAAGACAATTTTCCCTGGACTGGAGGCACTGGAAATGACTAGGAACATTTATAGATAGTTATGTATTTATTTAAGTGTTGGCAGAATCGTAGATGTTTTTGCAACGGTGTGCGTGTATGGAGTTAGTATTGAAAATTCTCTGAAACAAGAAGCCCTCTGCCCACTAAGTGAGGACGCTGGCGTGACGATAATAATAATGACAACAATGAATGTGAACTCACTCGTCACCGCTGCGAGACTGTGGTAGACGTAAGTCATATGTTTAGTTTTGACCATGACGTTTTTAAATCCGATTTTCTCCAACGTCCTCTTGACTTCCTTCTCCGGCTCCTGCAGTGTCAAATTATGATACATTACCATGTCACAATTGGCATCCACAGGCGTAGGCATTATAATGTGAATATAAATTCATAGTCATATGGTATAAGAAATCAATCTTGATCCCATGTGCAAAGTAAATGATCTAGCGATATACTACCGATTACCTGATATCACATTCAATGGAATGACTCATCACTCGTAGAGGCTACGATTATAAGTAGTTCTACGTTGTTTCATGTGAATGGTCACTTTGTTGTACGATAATATAAAAGTACTTGAATTTTTGGTATCTAATTATAAGTTGCGACAAATAAATGTGCCATATTATATTTTAATCGATGGTTTACAAAGAGAACTCACCAGGGATTTGTGGTACGGCGATATGAATCGGTTAACGTCCCTCAGCCAGTAACGCCATCTATCCATGCGCGCGAGTTTCATGTACACGTCGTATATCGGCATATGGCCGAGAAACATAAGTAGGCAATCGCCGTCTTCAGCTAAGAGGTTGTAGATGTTTGTAAAAGCGTGCCTGGAAATATATAGGAACAATGAAATATGTATTAGTGCAAAACTGATAATGACTTATTTATAATCTTAGTCTAATGTTAATCGTTTATTATCATCGCTGTTATTGTATTTTACATACGTTTCTGAATAAAAATTACCGCCTTTTGCGAAAAAAATCTATAATCTTAGCTACATTTTTATATATTAAACTCTGAACAAAATGTATTCGCAGTTAATACATAGACGACCGCAAAATTACTTTTACTGTGATCTAAAAGACAAAATATTGTTACAGGCCTTATTCCAGGAGAACAAGTAAAATTGTATTACGTTAAAATAAAAAAAATATTTATATTTAGTACATAGTCTACATATTTTTTATATAGTCTATATGGGCATACTAAAACAACTTTCCAGTTACATATTACTTTTGTTATAAATACATATATTATATTTATAATGTTTTTCTGTTGTATGTATATTATAGTCATACAACTTATAGATATATACTTACAGGCTTGTAAATAGTATCTACTCAATTTTAGGGAATTTACTGAATACAGCAGAGAGATAATGTACATGATAATTTAATATTAATTTCCTGTTTAATAATATTTATAAGGAAATATTATTAAATAAATAAGCATAGAGTATTATTCCAAACTATTTCTTATATTGAATGTATTAAGATCCAAATCAAAGATGAATAATTAAAAAAAAAAATGTACTTACTCTTGCTGATTGACCCAGTGCAGGACGTAGAAGGAGAACGCATGGTCGAAGCTGTTCCTCATCGAATCCGGCAGATTCCCTTCTATGTCCAGTACCATGAACTTTGTATCGGCGCTGCTGTGATTTAGCGTTGCGAACTTGACCATTTCCGGGCTGACATCGCACCCGACGATGATTTTATAATTGCTCGGTATGAACTTTTTCAACATGTCGGCGGTGACACTTCCGTCTCCGCATCCTATGTCTATGATCCTGTCGCTGCCGTGCTTCCAGTTGATGACGGACGCGAACTCTTGCAGGCACAGGCTGGTGTCATTCCTCTGCATGGAATTATTGTTATGGTACAGTTCGGGATTGTTCATGGTGGTAGATGAATATTCGAAATTTAAATATTTTGTAGTGTGATATGCGACGGTGGCGCGTGCGCTGAGTCGCTGCGTTCGGCGCGGTTTCAGCGCGCGGTCTCGTCAGGAGCGGTGCCCGTATGTATTTATATGTGCCACCGTGTGACGTCGTTGGCTACAGTGGCAAAACGGAACCAGAAAACCGAGGCTTAATTTTGTTTTTATGTAACTCTACAAGAAAATCTGAAAAAAAAATCACGCACGCTTTACAGGCACGTGAATGTATCATGTGATTAATGAGTTTAATGCTGGGTGCACACCAATTGTTATGTATACTTATATATTGCTTATATATTAAATTTCTTAGTAAAACTTTTTTTATAGGTTATCTGTTACGTATGGAGCTAGATTATGAAATAATAATAATCACTGAAGACTAATTTTGCTGTGTGTCGCTTACTAATGTAAATAAAATATGTATTTTTAGAATTTAATACATAAAGTTAGGATTTGTTTTAAGTAACAAGTAAGTAAAATATTAAAAACTAATTGAATATTCAAGTAAACTTTATGCTTTACTAAATAATAACTCAATTATTTAACATCTATGTAAGTGGGTAAATTTTAAATAATTTATTACATATTAATGTTTATTTTATTACCTATTTATGTTTATTTCATTTTTAATTTTCTCAAATAATTAGGCCGCTTGAAAATTATGTATTTTTTTCAATTTAAATAGAAGGCAGTGAAGGAATTCAAAAATTTTATTATTTAAGATTTTTTTTTTTTATAAATTAATAATGCAGGTCAAGTGAAACTTATTCTTAAACATTTGTTAATTCTGCTCTTTGCTTCTTTTATAACTTTTCATTTTAAAAAGCGTAACTCTACATAGTGAACGGATTATAATTATTAAGTCGATTTCAAACCTTGTAAATGGATCAAAGAAATTTACAATGCAGTTTCGCATGCGTCCAGCCAGTTTTATACCGGGCATAAAAATTGTATTTGTTTGTATAAAAATTGTATTTATGGATAATCTTCACCTGCGTGGCTTTGCTTTTACATTTTAATACGCCACCAGCTCGTACTTTGGAAACATAAATATCTAAAGGACAACTGGGCATAATTATTGTTATATAAATATACTATATTAATTAGTCAGTAATTTAGTGTATTTGATTTTATAGGGTACACAATAAATTTTGTAACATCACGTCAATAATCCCCGAAGTGGTAGGCATAAGAGTTGCAATACAGTCCCACGTTTCATCAGTTACGTTTACGTCCCATTATGGAATAGGTGGTGAGCCCATCACCCTACACTGTGCACACTACCAGACTTCGAGCCCCAATTAAGACTTATAGCTAGAAATTTTATTCACAAAATTATAATAAAGAACACGACCAGAGATATGAACCCAGGACCTCCAGATCAACGAGGCGATATACTTTATTTAGCAGGTTATAAATTAGACAGGCGAAAAATAGTTAATAAAACACTGCAGGTCACACATCAAAGCAGTGGCGGTGGTGATTCCTTTCTTAACTTTTTACCGTCACCAGGTCTGTGATTTTGTATATACATATAAAAGAGTGTAGGTTTTGATGAAGAAAATGCGCTTCGTGATTCATTTTTGAAATGTTACAATGTACATATATAATTTAAACGAGGAAATGGTCAAGATGTGTAACAAGATGCCTCCCAAGATTTGTAATGTGTGTTGATCAACGACCTACGATTTCAGTTCTGGGAGGTGCTTCCGATGATAAAACATTTTCTGCTGGTATAAAATCGAAGGTCGCTGCTACGCGGGTTAGAATCGTTATTAGACGTAATTTAACTTATGAATGGAATGTAATACATCATTTAATATTAACAATAGGGTACTATTGGATTTTTTTAACATATAATTTTTAGTTACAATTTCTGATAGGAGTCAGGAGTCTGGATATGTGCCCGATGCATGGCAATAGGCTCACCACCTATTCCATTGTGGGACGTAAACATAACTGGTGAACCATGGGGAAGTACTACACGCCTCTACCTACCTTTTTGTAAATTATGAGGCCTATGTCCAGCAGTGAACGAGAATAGGCTGATGATTATGATAATGATGATGATCACACATCAAACTCCACGGCTTGGATACAGCATCACTTTTGAAATTTGTTGTAGCTGTTTCCTTCGTAGTAAATTGGTTACATTAACAAATAAGAAGTTCCTAAGTACCTCTCATAAAGACTTCTATATCTCTCGATTTGAACGATGCGCTGATACTAACCGAGATAGCTTTCCCTGCGTTAAATGATGTATTTTTAAAGATAGGATTTCTTTTGAGTAAGCATCAAGTGGCTAGTATAAGATTAAGTAGCCTTGCCTTGATGGAGTTACGGCCATAACCCCTCAGGGGAGGGCACTAGCAGTAGGTTGCAATATGCTGGTGAAGACGCATCGAAGTGCAGTTTTCATATCTTACCAAATGAAATGTACCTTTATTATTGAGTTGATAGGACTTTAGTAAATAGAATGTAAATTGTTATCCAAGACCCCTCCGCTAAATGCCCACATTTGTAATCATCGCGCACGAGCCTCGCGCGTAATGCATGGTTTTCTGAGCCATACGCGTTGATATTAGTCATACTTGGCTTTTTTTCGAGCAACTCATTTTTAAAAGATTAATTTATTACACATTTTATATTTATGTGATGTTTTTATACATTTAATAACCATGAAAAGACCCCGACTGCGTTGGGAAGGTGACACCCAGAGAACTGCTAATGGTATTGTAAGGCAGCTACTGTACTCTACTGCTACTGTACTCTACTGCTACTGTACTCTACTGCTACTGTACTCTACTGCTACTATACTCCACTGCTACTGTACTCCACTGCTGCTGTATTTTACAGTTACTATACTTTACCGTATTGTACAGCTGTACAATACGATACTGTAAGGGTTTTATGGAAGCCTACATTTTAATTTTTCTAACTTAGATTCCCTAGTAATGTCTTAGAGTCTGGAAATGTGCTCGGTGTATGGCAATTTGTTTACCCTCTATTTCATTTCGGGACGTAAGCATAACTGGGGAACGTGGGAGTTTACTACACTCCTCTGTCTTCCTCTTCCGGGATTAAAGCCGTAATATTACGTTTATAAATAATTATATGACTCAATCTCAGATTCTAACATGTCTTCTCATATTCGACAGCTAAAACTGAAATACCTAATACCCATATCAATACAAATCAAAGACATATGTATGTACCGCTCAATGACTGATTTAAATTCAAAAGATATTTATTCAAATTTGATTTCTTAGAACACTTTTTGTATGTCAGAATGAAACTACCACCGTCCCGGAAAATGACTCGCTATGGAGAGGAAGCCGCGAATGAAATACCATAGGTGTGTTTATGCATATTTCAAATTAAGCATTTATGTTACAATACTAATTGGCTCTACACCATCTGAGCTGCAGGCACTGGTCACAACTATGAAAGATGACTGTATGAAAAAAGGCTTA
>DWEI01004376.1:0-11752 GCA_018245875.1 Mysoria ambigua
AGACTAAAAATAAAAAGGGCCCTAGAATAGAGCCCTGGGGCACACCCATTAACGCAGGAAATCCGGATGAATGAACATCATTTAAACATACTTTCTGAATTCTATTACTTAGATAAGAAACAATTAGACTAAGTATAACATATACACTACTATATATTTCTATTCTTTGAACGATTGCAGACAGAGAATAAAAGACGCCCTGAACGCACAGACGTACGACCAGTTCCTGCAGTACGCGCAGCAGCAGTTCCCGGGGAACTTCGACCATCAGGCGGTGTTGATAAGGCAGCTACAAGACCAGCACTACCAGCAGTACATCCAGCAGCTGGCCGTGGACCAGCGGCTCGCCAATTCCAGCATCAAGTACCAGGACGAGTCCGACGACGGCGGCAACGAGCTCACGGAGGAGATGATCGAAGAATTCCATTTAGACGACGAACAAGTTGCGCTCGTGGGTGATAAGTAAGTTGTTGCACGTACTTAGTGGTTCTACCATATGCAGCTTGTAACATGGACTGTGCAAAGTATTCACAGGCCAGCAATCTGTTCTGGTACGGGCTGCTCCAGCTTAGTACATGAAGTTCTTCAAATTGCAGGTCAATGCAGACGTCGGACAAGACTGACTTCACGGAGTTCACGGAGGAGTCGCGGGAGGACGAGTCGGACGGTAGGCGGGGTGGTGGGGTGGGGGTGGGGGTGGGACACGGTGTGCGTGGAGTGCAGAGAGTGAGGGGCCGCTGTCCGCAGACGGGCTGCCGACGGTGGAGGACGCGCGCATGTGGAGCAGCGACGACGTGGAGCAGTTCAAGCGGTCGGCGCGCGAGGCGGGCGGGCGCCTGGCCGTGGCGCACGGCGAGACCGTGACGCTGCGCGTGCCCACGCATCCGCGCGCCGCCGCGCTCAGCTGGGCCTTCGCCACGGACCACTACGACCTGGGTGCGCCGCCTGCCCGCTCCGCCCGCTCCGCTCGCGCCGCGCGCGCGCGCCTCGTTCACGCCGCGTTTGTTTGACGACCGTCCCCAGGTTTCGGTTTGTACTTCGAGTGGAGCAAGTCGCCCACCGACGAGATGACCATCCACGTGTCGGAGAGCGACGACGACGACGCGGAGGACGACGGTTACGGTGACGATGGTGATTTTTTAAATTGATTCTGTATTGGATTGTCGCGTTGGTTGAGCGGTTACGAGCGCAGCTGCCGCTCGAGGTGGCTCTGGCTTCAAATATCGAGTCGAAACTATTGGATGTTCGTAGCTCAGACTATAGTAACGTCTCGGAGTCTAAATCGGTGCCCTGTGTACGTCAACGGGCTCACTCACTCAACATATATAAACTATTTACGCTTATCATAAAATTTTTGAGCGGACTTCACTCCTCTGCCTACCTCCTCGTGAATTATAGATCTCATTTTACGTAATGCTTTTTGTTTTTAAATTGTACTAATTTACTATTGTGTCATCATTATCAGTCTGCCTCGATATATTGTTGGACGTAGCCCTGCCCTGAAGGGTTTTTATTCCATAATGTCATGTATCATTTTCCGTGCCGTCATGAATAAACTCATTAATTATCATTCATTGTTCATATTCGTAGTATTCACTCTATATTATGAATAATATTTGTTACACAGCGTCACTAAGTTGCATTTATTCTTGATGCGAGAGCATTTTTCGAGTGCTCGGAGTCCCACCGTCAGCGAAGTAAACATCGACGACGGTCCAGCGAGGCCGGCGCCCGGCGCGGGCCGCGGCCGCGCGCTGACTGCGGCCGCTGTGCGCAGGGCCGGCGGGCGCGGCGCGCGGCGACGTGGAGGGGGGCGCGCGCGCGGCGCGCGGCGCGCGGCCGCCCGTGTCGCTGGTGGTGCCCATCTACCGGCGCGACTGCCACCTGCAGGTGTACGGCGGCTCGCACGCGTACCCCGGCGAGGGCGTGTACCTGCTCAAGTTCGACAACACCTACAGCCTGTGGCGCAACAAAACTCTCTACTACAAAGTTTACTACACGCAGTAAGCGTGGCCGGGCCGAGCCCGCGCCGTTGCTCCTAGCGAGTGACCGTTATGGAGGATTCGATGTCATTTGATGAATGTCGTTATTAATATACACTTACGATTAGTGCAATATAAAATTGAAAGTAAACAAAGTGTCGCTTGGAACTTTATCGACGCTTCGATTTATTTATGACATGACATGTGACAATAGGTTATTTGGCTAATATTAGAAAATTGTATTAAATTATTCTTTGCCACATTATAAGGAAATTGTATTAACATTTCTTGCAAGTATGCCGTATTTTCAATTAAAACGATAGTTAAAGTTCCGTTACCCAAAATCCCGCCATGAATGCAGTTTCTAAATGGAGTTGGGAATATGATAAGCGTGACGTCACAAGCAAGTAAATAACAGTACAGTACACCAATGATCTATTGATATTTCGAATGTTTCATTGTATAGTGTACAAATGATGTCTAGTGGCGCAAATTTCAAATACTTCTATTAAAAGACCACAAAAACATTTTGTTTCTCTTCCAACGAATGCAAAAAAGACGAGAAAGTAATTACAACTACACGACGACACGCAAAGATCGTCGCATCCCATTCAAATGTCTTATGTATCAAGATCACTTTGATATATATGAGTGATAATTGTTTTTACATTACTATTGAAAGGAATTATATTGCAGACCTGTAAAACCACGAAATATGTTCATTTTATAGACATGTTTTGTCAGGGTAAACTTTTACAAAAACGTTTATTTTTTAACAGGTGGCTGTGTATTGTATTTTCAAATATATATATTTTTTGTTGTTCTTACGTTTCTGAGTTTCGCAACATGGACTTTTTGCGTTATTTTTAAAGACAAGAGTGAGCGTAGCGGCGTTCATTTTAGGTAGGTTACCTGTTGCCATCAGCTTTCACAATTGCTTATCAATTTCAGATCAAAAATAAATCACTGAACTTTAAGATATCAAATTTATGTATAAATAGAAAATTATTTCAAAAGTAACGCAAAAATAGATTATAAAGGTCTATTTTGCAACGATCAACGATCCGCAGTTTTTACTCGCGCGTGACGTCACCGACCCAAAATATTATATTTTCTTTTCATTTTTTTACAAAGATATTAACCTCTTTTTTTCCAAATTTTAAAGAAACATGTTTTTCATGATATTATTCAATCGGATGTTTACAATTCGTGGCATATTTTAATATTGTCAAATAGCCTTTTATGAAACCGATCGGTCGATCGATCGATCGAACGATCATTATTATTGTACATTAATCGTAATTTAAAGCATTTGTAGCATACAATTAGGATTGTTTTATGAAGCGAAACAAAATAAGACAAATATTTATAGTTTAAATTTTCGTCTAGGGCTCAAAGTTACTTAATTTCCTTTTTTAACTGACTGATTATATTATTATTGTTTTTATACAAGCGAAATGTCATAACGTTCACTTTACTTCATTCGTGTGTCACTTTCGTTCGTGCCGATGTTTTGTACAACGATTTTGGCAATATAATTATATATGCCTATGAAAACGAATTAATTAAAGCACATGTACACTTATATTAATAAAATTTATAAATGATATACCTAATAGATTAATACGTTTTCAAATGACAGACTTGTACATTGGCTGCCTGTTTTTGTCTGTCTGTCTGTAGCAACATGTCGGAACGCATTGAACACTGGGATACTCTATACGCATACCGTACTGTGTAGTGTATATCGTGGCTTCATATGCATGAAGCACAGATAAAGTGAGACGTGCATAATATAATATAGTATTTAATCGTTTACCTTCGCGAGTAACTTTTGCTTCAGTTGCATGCAGCGAGCGAATGTTCGGGGAGCTTTAAACGTTAACGTGTGTGGCCGATATTAAGAATACGTGTAGTGAATAATATAGAGCGTTTTGTACTATACTTTAAGTTGCTTTTTATACGGTCAGATCCAAAGATTTATGAGCTTCTCCCGAGTCTTTGTTCCGTCAGAAATATTAATATATATATTACAGAAACATTACAAACAATTAAAAAAAATAACTGTAACACGCGCTTGTAGTGAAACTTCTTTGACGTCGTGACAGGTCTGTTTTTTGTGTATATATAAACTGTGAGTTAGTAAACAAATAACATCTAACTTTGTGGCAACTTTATCATACTTTTCGATGTACCACATTAATATTTACTGTGTTACTACCTATTATTAGTGTTTCATTTTATGCCGGCGCATAGAAACGCACGAAAGTTGGTCGACTTTGTTATACTTACCTTTACAAGTAGCGACAACACCGCTCCATATAAGCTTGTCTAACCTTGACTTCCCAGATAATTCTGTTAGTATTAAATGTGTTTTAGGTTAACAGTTGGAGCACACTCCAATAGCATCGACACACTTATGTGACAAACTGCGTGTTTCCCGCCATTTTTAATTTAACAATGATTGTTTTTTTACTTCATAATGTCTTCACTAATAATCGATATGAATATCGAAATATTTAAAAACGATAGCGATCATTTCGTATTGAAGTTAAATATACCTTATTACATATTGACATTGAACTTTACATGCCTCAGTCGTGCTTGAAGGAGTTTCACTTCAAGAATAATATTGGTGTAATTAAAACATTTCCCATTACGTACTATAAATTATAAATCAAGTATATCTGTAAAAAGCTCTTATCGTTATTGAAAGAAGACGACGAATTCGTACTAAACTGTAGATGTAGAAAATTATTTGTATAAAAAATGAACATAAATAAGAATATTTTGTTGTATTACAAATAGTATTGAAAAAATACGAATAGTTTTAGATTAAACCAAAAGGAACACCGCGCTCCCTATTATGCCCGCTAGGTTAAAATTAAGATGATTCAAAAAGTCCCAATTGATTTTGTTTCACGTACAAGAAGGAAGTCATGCGATATTTTCCACCTGTGGTTTAATCTAAAATATAGATTTTATTATCTTGGTGTCATAGATAAAACTAGAGATATTTAATGAATGTTAAATGTACTGACGTAAATATATATTAAGTATAAACTTGAAAGTACTGGAATATACAATGTATAATATGTATATTTATTTAATGAACTTAATAAATTTAAACTTGTGCGACGTAATTTTAAATCGACTAAAATATATTTCAAATATTATTATTGAGTTGTTCTCATTTTATTGCTTATTTATAGGTTTCAAGCTTTATATACACATACTTATACTGTACTAGACTGTTTTACAGGTGCGTTTGTGTGACACATATACGTGATCGTGTAGAATGTGTCTTCACAGAAACATACCTTTTAAAACTTAAAAGTCTGTAACAAACTTCACGTCTTTATCGCAAATACATAGATTGCTGCAAATTGTGGCCATCGATCACATGTGGGCGAGTACATAATGTAATATAAGTCAGTAGTATTTTGGATAAATCTATAGAGGAATATTAATTAATTGCTAATTGCCAATTATTCGTTTCCTTATTTCATTGTTAGTCATGGTTATTGTAATAATCCACAGCTGTTGATCGATCGTCGTAGCGTGAACCTCTTCGCTGTCAGTGCTGGGGAATTTAATCCGCCAACTGGACGTGTCCGTGAACATTCACTACAATATATATAAAGATAACCATTGAACGCTACCTGTCCGGGCGGTTGACGAGTGTGCAGCAAGTTTATTTGTGGTGGATGTGCACGATGCACTAGTTTTGTTGCGTCGTACAAGTTTCACTAACATCTGGACCCTTAGCCACTAATTGAATAATCATAAAATTAGACTCGCTGATAATTATCAGCCTAAAAGTCCTAACTAAACTAAAACGTAGCCTAGTACTCAAGCGTCTCAACCATAGTCATACTTTATGGTGACAGTACTGAGTTTAAGCCATACTTCTCTAATACCATTCATTTAAATTCGAGTAACGAGTGAAAAGCTGGTTTTAATATTTTGTTTTGTAACTTTGGGAAACTAATGGATGGTAAGTTTGTTCACTACCGTTTAGTTCTGGTATTCAAGCCCTCAATGTATAAGTATTGTTAGTTAGCGCATACGCAATATCACCTCGTTTTTCCTTCTGATAGAAAGAATCGTTATCATTGTTTTCTGAGGCGTTTGAAGTCTGCCAACCCGCACTTGGCCAGCGTGGCAGACTATGACCTTAACCCGCTTATTCTGAAAACAGACTCATGTTCCACCAGTGGAACGACAAAAGGATCGATACAAAAAAACAGAGAGTCTGATTATTTATAGTCCTATCTATAGATGTACAAACGCACGTCCTATGTCAGTATGATAATATGTATATCAATGGTCCTATCCCAATATTTTTCCTCAACTATCAATGTAGGTATAGAGTTCAGTGGTCGTGAGTTGGCTGTGACTTAAGATTGTAAGGGTCAATTCCATTTAGAGTCGTCAACCGAAGCCGAAGCGCGATCCAAAATACTAGAATCGAGATTTAAAACTAGAATCTCTCGATTGGCAGGCTCAATGACTAATAGTAAAATTTTTTGTCAAATTGGAATGATGCAAATACACTAACACGAAGAATAGTTTTAAATGGCCAGTCCCGTAATACGATATGAATATAAGTATAATGCGATTTTATATGTTAGGAGCACGTGGTCGTGGTAAAGTTTGAAAGTCTTTTACCTACATAAAAATCTACCTACGTCAAAGCAGCTGTTCAATGTTTTTACTTAAAGATTGAAGATGAATCGCTAAAAATATGTTCTGGAGTTGAGACCAGGGCGCGGCAATCCTAACGTAGGACGTCTTCGGATTAGGGTGAGTGGCGATATGCGCAAATTGACTAACAGAAGTTGGATTCAAAGAACTGAACATCGAGCTCAGGGACGCCCTGTTGGAAAGGTCTATGCCCAGCAGTGGACAAAAATAGGCTGATGATGATGATGAAATAGGTGCCAAGGAAAACATTAAAATAAATCGATTATTGATATTTGTAAACATTGTTTTTAATATTGCATTTTTAAATGTTCATTTTGTTAACAAATTGGTGTAAAAGCGTTTTATCCGTGGCATTTGTGAAAAATAATATTATGATAACAATGACATATGTTGCATATGATGACAGTAGTGACATGACATAATGTATTTATTTTCTTTCGGATGTGAAATTTTAAATTCAACAAAATGTTACAAAGATTTCTTACTAAAAGCATAAGTTTAAAAATATATACTAAGCGCGTAAGTTTGGTTTTCAGGACACCCGTTCAATCCTATTCATGTGACCAATGCAGTGTTAGGTTATATTCTAGTAAAAAATATTCTGAATTACGAAATTATTGCAAAATTACTTCGATCGTTGGAAACGATTTTTTCTGTATAAAAACAAGGTATTATACTAGTCACATAGATGCTCAAAAGAAAAACGAAAATGTCGAAACTATTACGAATAATTCTTCGACAGCAACTTCAAAGAAAATTAACACCAAATTAAAGCCTTCGGAAGTGAAACGATTGCTTAGTTTAGCAGAGCCGGAGAAATGGTCACTGATGGGTAAATCTTTTTTTCGAAAAAATGTTCTTAGGACGTGTATGTTTTCTTTTAAAATAATTCGTGTCGAACACTTCAGGTGCTATTGGGTTCTTGGTAATATCATCGAGCGTCACCATGGCGGTGCCCTTTGCCTTGGGAAAAGTACTGGATATCATTTACAGTAGCACAAGTGACCTGGGCGCCGCCCGAGAGAAGCTGGACTCATTGTGTTTGATGCTGTGTGGAGTTTTCTTAATTGGTGGCTTGTGTAACTTTGGAAGAGTCTATTTGATGTCTATAACAGGTAATCTTTTGATATTTGAACATGTGGAGGCCTATTATCTAGTCTAAGGTTCTATGTTCTTGAGTAGAGATGAAATAACCAGATAGAATTATTGTATTTTTCAGAATTGATCATTGT
Organism: Mysoria ambigua; assembly: GCA_018245875.1. Classification (NCBI taxonomy): domain Eukaryota; kingdom Metazoa; phylum Arthropoda; class Insecta; order Lepidoptera; family Hesperiidae; genus Mysoria; species Mysoria ambigua. Next base: position 7,922 of record DWEI01004376.1, read on the forward strand.
GTACATTTTAGTATGAACTTTGGCAAGTGATCAACAGGTCCCATCAACTTTTATTTAAGCTATGTATTATTTGTAGTGTAGGTAATGTTTCATTGTTAATATAAATATTTTTTTAATCATTTAGGTTGCTTGAGGTGTATTTAATATCGAATTATACCATAATAATCAATATCAACCATTTGTCTAATAGATATGTGAATATTTTATTTTATTTTATTTTACTTGTTTCTCTGCTCACATCACAAGGGGTCTGGTTTGACAACAGAAATGATACATTAGTGTAGAGTCTACTCTAGGTATATTTTATCAACTCGGAAAGATTTTGCTGATTGTTGCTCGATTGGAGCAGGTATCTGGACATCCACAGTAACATCAACAGCTATTATTTAAAGCTGCCTTGTGCTTCATATTCTCAATGTGTAATAGTTATCTTGCTCAATGTGTTCTCAGAATTCCAGAACTATAGAAGAATATTATAATAAAAATTATATTCAAAGCCAACTAAGCATTTAAAATTATGATTTTGTTTTATAATAATTATAGCTAAATATTTATGGCATAATAAATAGTAATAATAATTTCAATTTTAATTATTATTTATGAATTAGTGATGTATAATTAAATTTTAATTTATAAATGATATAATTATAGATGTTATATTTGAATCAGTATAATTACTTGATAAGTGGGTATATAATTACTTAGATAAGCATTAGCATTGGAGTCAAATTCCAGTAAGTAATTGTAACTTCACACCTGTAATCCCCGAAGAGGTGGGCAAAGGAATGCAGAACATTCCCATGTTTCACCAGTTACATTTATGTCCCACTATGTAATAGGTGGTGAGCCTATTGCCATGCATCAGGCACATACCCAGACTCCGAACCACTACTAGAATTGTAACTTAGATTTTCTAGTAGAAGATTTTCTGATTAGAAAATTTTTGTAGGGTTTGACCCGGGAATCGAACCCGGACCTCCCGAACTGCAGTCACACTCGAAACCAACAAGACCAATGAGGCAGGCATTGTTATGTTTCTTACAATAAAACCATTTAACAAAAAAAAATTGGTTTACTAATTTAGATACTATTAAGTATCTTATAATATGTTTAAATAATATCATTTTATTAAGTTCCTGCAGATATATTGGTAACTTATATTATACTGTTAGGCATATATATATACAAGTCCAATGATATTGAGATCTGCTTGATATAAGTGTGATCATTTGCTTAGGTTGTGATAAGAGGACACACTTTTGTTGCTCTCATCATGATTTGCTTTATTAATGTGTAACTGATATATACAACTGATATGGGAATCTATATGTAAATGTTTGCACAGGTCAAAGAATGACACAGGCGCTGCGGAAGAAAGTGTTCTCATCAATAATGCAACAAGAGGTAGAATGGTTCAGCAAGACGTCTACCGGAGAACTTATCAATAGATTGTCCGCTGACACACAACTGGTAGGACGCAATCTGAGCCAAAATGTCAGCGACGGGCTGAGGTCCCTGGTCATGGTTGGCGCCGGAACTGGTATGATGGTGAGTATGTTACTGTATCTGGCAATGAGCTGGTTGGCTCATATATAACAGGCGACAAGCAATTAAAAATGGAATTATTTTGTAGTGAGCATTTGCGATAGTGTAGTAATTTAGAATATGGCATGGGGCACTGGAGGGAGTTGAGACCTGGGTTTAAATGTTAGGAAGCACATCATTATAAAAAAACATTGACTGTATTTTAATATTACACACTGATTGTGTGATGGTGAAGATAATTATCATAAGGAAACCTGCACATATTAAAGATCTTCATAATGTTCTCTAAAGTATGTGAAATCTGCCAACTTGATAATGATGTTGACTGGCATGGTTCGGTGTTACTATAAATGAATTGTTTCAGCTGTACATGTCTCCGTCGCTGGCGCTCGTGGGGCTCTGCGTGGTGCCGCCGGTGTCCCTGCTGTCGGTGGGCTACGGGCGCTTCGTGCGCCGCATCACGCGCCAGCTGCAGGACTCCTTGGCTGAAACGAGTGAGGTGCGCACACACCTGCAGCTGAACATTCTATTGCACATGTGTCCATATTGACTGACCGAGAGACTGAAAGACTATTAGAGATTTTATCAGTGTTTATATCTAGTTCAATGTTGGGGAGTAGCGACTGCGAGTCTCCACAGCACTCATTTCTAGGTCAGAGGTTCCCGGACTTTTTCTCATTAGTAAATATGCAAGTTTTTACAAGTAACAGTCGCTGAGCGTCCTGAAATATTATTTGCCTCGACTTGTATTGACAGGTGAAGTCGAGTCAACATTTCAGTTCTCCACTATCAAAGACACGAATTTTTGTGAACTCCCCTTTATTTATTTATATCATTTCCAATTAGAACTCTCAGAGATCACTTGTGTACGTCAATGGCGAAGTGTTAAGAAATGTGAATCCCCACTGTTTTGTCACGCCGACATAGATCCCCGTCCAGTCGCCCGTGGACCCCTGCGGGTCCACTGGGACTACTTTGGGGACCTTTAGCTTACATAGTAAAGCAGCGCCATCTGTTGTTGGATAGCTAATATTGTGTCGTTATCATCAGCATGTTCCCGTCCACTGCGGAGCATTCGCCTCTCCACTAGCTCGCCACTACGCTCCATCTTCAGCTCGCCAGCCACCTGGCCGGGGGCACCCTGCTCTAAGTTACTCGAGGCGCGGTCTGTCTAGCCTCCTGCCTCACGCCAGTCCTTCGGCCTATGTTGATAGCTTAGTCGGTTGTCTTTCTTTGTCAAATTGATTTATTTTTAATAGTAAAGCCGACATGAATAAAAAAAACAATGTGTGTGTGTGTGTGTGTGTATGTGCGTGTGTGTTATATACAAGAATGTCTCATTTTAAATATTAATGGAAAACATGCTACAAGTATTCACACACTACAATGATAATTTGTTACCTGATAACAAACAAAATTCTAAATACGAACATAACAAAAAATGTTTCACCTTTACCGCCCCCATGTTCAAGCCCATCGCACGGGTATTGTTGCTGTAGATATACATTTACTATAGTTTTAATAACAGTCTAACCAGGGAATACAGGGACGTTACTTTTATTTAAAGTAAAATTTTATACAATTGTTACTGTCGTTGAACTGTATTGAAGTGCCTAGAAAATAATTAACACACTCGTCACTTGCAGTTGGCCGAAGAGAAAATATCAAACATAAAGACTGTAAAAGCATTCAGCAAAGAAGGCCATGAATGTGAATCATACGCACGGAGGATAGAGCAGGTGCTGAAGCTGGCCTACAAGGAGTCCCTGGCCGTGGGCAGCTTTTATGGTATGGTGAGTTATGTACCATTATAGCAGTGTGGTGTGACAGGTTATGGAGCAGGGTGCTAACTGCATGCGCGACCCGCCCTGACCTTCCACTCCTTAAATAGAACACTTTATAGATTATATAACTAACATAATGATATTGCTGTGTTTTGTAACTAAAGTATGTATTTGTAGTATAGATCCCGATCACTATCTTTGTACATATATGTATGTATTATTTAATTACCGCTTATTTTTGAAAGCATCCACACCGGTCACAATTTTGTCAATATCAATGTGTTTTAATACTGACTCTCAATCTTGAATGGCATGGTCACCTCTTGCATCTGCATTACACCACATTAGTTATCCATTTAAAACATTAATTTTAAATATCATATAACTGCCATATTTACATAATGTTAAGGATAGTGCCCTTTCAGTATATCGACGGTGGAAAGAAAAAAGTTACCAAGCGCCATATTGCTAATTTTACAACAGAGCCGTTTAAACATTCATT
>DWEI01004377.1:0-11752 GCA_018245875.1 Mysoria ambigua
ACTGCACTTAATACATAACTTACGCTAACTTATATTCTACGGTGTCTTACACACACTACAGTATAATTTAATTCACAGGGAGGCTGGAAAATCGTTTGTGCCTGCCGTATATTGCAAGGATTCACTCAAGCCTTTGTATATCCCTCCATGCACCACTTGGTAAGCCAGTGGATTCCTTTAGAAGAGAAAGGACGACTTAGTACCATTATCTACGCTGGTATGTCGTTAAAATATAAACATATATATTATATTAATTCATTTTAACACCATTATTCTTTAATATTACGTGTTAGATTCTAAAATATGCGATATTAAGGTATCTGCACTAAGTATTATACTTGCAAAAATCACCCTCCCTTAAATTAAAACTCATTCCTCTAGAGAATCCAGAACAGAAAATATGGCCTTAACAACATTAAAATTTAAAACGTCTTATCAGCGCTTTACAAAAGTCTTTAACTTAAACATTTCTCGTAAGTACAGTTCAAAGTTGGCATGGCAACTGAAGCAGTTACAGCAGTAAAAAGTTTCCTCGCTGCTAAGTTTGTTTGTATGAGCTTCATTTGAAGGTATTTATCATTGCCATTTACTATTTCTATTTAGTTGTTAGTTTTACGAGTTTTAAAGGGTTTCGTATTAAATTTGGGTATATGAAACGTATTTGTGGGAAATGCTTCGGAGAAAAGTGAAATTCACCAGGATTTTATAAAGTCTAAAGCAATAATGACAAACAACGAAAATTTAAATATTCGTAGTTTTATATATTAAAACATATAATAACAAAAAATTGGGATCATAACTGACCTGCGTTTAAGTTGTATATATTGCATAATTTTTGGTTAATCAATCGGTCAAAATGGATTTTTTAAGATATAAAAAAACAAAAAGTAATTTGTTTGAGTGTTGTAACTAAATCATTAGTAAATGGTTAAAAATAAGCCTGTATTGGAATGTATATTAAGTAGAATAAGGTGACGCCCTTGAAATAAAACACATAAAGCGAAGCGTTCCTAACAAAATCGAAATAACTGTTCCTTACAAAATAGTGACGTAATAAAGTGATCTGATTCTGATTGGAATTCATTTATGTCAGAGGTTATACTTCCTACGACATTGCTGATATAAATATGTTATTGATAGTCATCATCATACTATGTAGAACAGCGTTTATTAATCGAAACAAATGATAACATTTTGTTACGTCATCCATTTACATTTAATGTAAATAAAGTATGTTTATTTCAAACCTTTAGGGGCTTTGGCAGTTTTAAACATTTCCTGAAACAATTCGGTAATATTATTGTACATCTTTTCTTACACGGATTTTTAATTTTAAATTTGTTTTTACAATCAATATGCACAGTCTTCATTGTACATAAATTAATGTATTTGCAGATTAGAATCCTCTCGCGTTTTTAATCCATTTTAAACGAAAACAACCTAAGATGCTTCTTGGTTCATTTTCAGTAAATCGAAACTTTTTTTTATTTTTAATAGGTGGTCAATTAGGAATAGCATTGCAACTCATCGCATCCGGTTTTCTGGCAACGGCATGGGGATGGGAGGCCATTTTCTATACCACAGGCACGTTGGGAGTTATATGGACAGTGGCTTATTTGATATTCGGATCCGCATCTCCCGAACAATCTAATCTTATATCAGACGCCGAGCTTAAATATATTCAGATTTCGTTGGGACGAGATGGGGAGCAAAAGGTATTGGTCTTTTGGAATTAATGTTTCAACTTATAAAAAAATTGACTTGATCGGTTCATTAGTATCGCCACAAATATTCATGACAACGAACTGAAATACAAAAATCTAACCTTTCTTATAATTTGGTCATCCGTTATAGGTTACCAAAAGGGAAGCGAAATTTCTTTGTTGGCGCTTCCCTAAACATTTTCGCACTGTGAATTTATTTATTGACTTTTACTATTGGACAACTAGCAAAGAGTAAAAAAATTGAAATTAATAAAAATCGACTAAATAATAATGGATTTTATTTCAAAAAAGTTGTCATACTGATATTTGTAATTTCTTGGCTGCCATGTAATATATTTATATGATGATGCAATATTGTGAGTCGATTTTGTATGTAATACAATATAAGAGATATGAGTCATTAATTAAAACAGCAAAATTGAATACTTTATTGAATTAAGTCTTGCGATTACTGAATATTATAAGCTAATACTTAAATGAAATTTCAATATATGATTTTTTGAAAGTCTTTATATGTATGATTCATTAATGTTAAGAGAAACATGCTGTACAGTTCTTGTTCGAATGATTAACATACATTTTAATTTGCAATTTCTATCTCTGAGAGCCCTGGACCGAGTGAAATAAAGATATGATTAAAATATTTTCATATTTTAACCACACACGAAGCTCTCAACTAGACTTAGGCAGTACACGTTGAAATGTTAAACCTTTTAGTTCAGTGTTGTTTTATTCACCAAAACAACTGCATTTGTGTGAAATGTGAAAACTATGTAAAAATTGTTGTGTTCCTGTGTAATAGAGTTTGAATATATTATACGTTATTATCCTCTTGACGTTTTCAGCGATTCCCAGTACCATGGTGGAAAATTGTCACCTGCCTTCCGTTCTGGGCAGCCGTTGTGGCCCACTGTGGGCAGAACTGGGGCTTCTTCACCCTCATGACGGAAATGCCGACCTACATGGCGAAGGTGTTGGACGTGAACCTAACTAAGGTAAACATATGATATGTTTATTCACTTTTCTATTACTTTTTTCTTATACATTTATTCCTCAGATTGCAGCGAGGAAAACGAAACGAAACTCTTTTGCTCAGTCACTTTTAATTAGTACTAGAAATATCTAACTCACAGTTTCATTTGGCTCGTTTTGAAAAACCCGTGAAGATACTTGTGTCTTGATATGGTGTCTGTCTGTGTGTGTCTCTCTCTCTCTCTCACACACACACACACACGCACACGCACACGCGCACGCACACGCACACGCACACGCACACGCACACACACACGCACACGCACACGCACACGCACGCACACAAGCACGCACGCATGCACACACACACAGATATAATCTTATTAGTATTACTATCAGTAAGATAAATACCAACTAAGAATAAGTACTTTTGAAAAGAGATATTTTCAACATTGAGCATGTAATGATGCATATAAACCCAACAATGTACACGCGCCATTAGATACTGGACGTTGGACTAAAACTATATTCCTTTCAGCATTAACGTAGGTTTGACATTTTGGTAATAAATCATTTCTCGAGAGTACATGGTTAATCATGACTCGAATATTAAAATTTACTGACGTGTAAATTCTGTATGTGTACGACTTGTTGCAGGAACAATTTATTCTTAACATAAAGAATCCTTTTTCAGAAATTATAAAAAATTGGCTTGATAATAACTACCGTCAGGTACAATACAATATAATACGCGAATAACATGTTCTCAACAGAGATTTGATAATTTTGCGAGCTATTTTCGACTATTTATCGTTCCACTATTGGAACATTGGTCTTTTCTCGGAATGAAAGGGTAAAGGCCATAGTCTGCCACGCTGCTTAAGTGCGGTAGCCTTTGTACGCCTTAAAGAATATTTGGCAGGATTTATAAAGATAAAATGTATAAGATTATAAACGTGTTCAAGTCAATTAAGTCTTACAGCACTTAGCGTACTTTCATTACTTTGTACAATTAAACTACAGCAAAAGTATACTAAACAACATTAATGTTACATTCAGAATGGAATCCTGTCGTCTCTGCCGTACTTAGCCATGTACGTCCTAAGCTTCCCCATGGGAGCTATGACGGACTTTGTTATAAGGAAAAACTGGTTGACTGTTACCAACTCGAGGAAACTATTCAATTCTATCGGTGAGTGTGATTAGATTCTTAGAAACAAAAAAGATAGAAAAATTGAACGCCATTTTAACAATGGGTAATAATGTACTTTCATGATGGAACACCAGATCCTCAAACTGGAATAGGTGAGAAGTTATTTTACCTGCCTCGTTGCTTCAACTGTCTCGTCTGCCTCGTTGATCGTGTTGGCTGCATGTGCGACTGCCGATCGGGAGGTCCCGGGTTCGATTTCCGGGTCGAACACTACAAAAATTTTCTAATTAAAAAAATCTAGTAGTGGTTTGGAGTCTGGATTAGTCCGATGCATGGCAATAGGCTCACCACCTATTCCGTAGTGGGACGTAAATGTAACTGGTGAATTGTGGGAATGTTCTGCATTCCTCTGCCTACCTTTTCGGGGATTACAGGCGTGAAGTTACGTTAATTATTTTACAAAATAAGTTCAGTGCGACGTAAAAACAATAAATATATCTTTATGTCCCAGAACGTGCTATTTAATGATTTAAGATGGACTGTTTTCCGCAGCTCTTGACACAAACTAAGCACTATCGTTAAACGTCTATGCCCATTTGTATAATGTCCTTCCAGATCTGTTTAACACTATTAACAAATGCATCTTCACTAACAGTTTATATTCTTAAGTGTGCAATGAATAAAGTCGTGCTTGTGAATATTAATTTCGACTTCATTCACTGACTTTATAATATATAGGAAATAGGATATTCTGACACTTTTATCGTTCCAATGCTGGATGGAACACGGGTCGTTTTTCAGCGTGAGAGCATAAGGGCCATAGTTTGCCATGCTGTCCAAATGCGAGTTGGCAGGGTTCACATGCCTTAGAAGAAGAAATTAAACTCTACGGTGTTGAGGTTTCCTCGCGACGTTTCCATTACAGTTATAGCACGTAATATTTGTACATATCAAAATAATAATAATATTTTCTACAAAACACAGTAGTACAATACAGTAATAATATTACTGGTTAACTTAATCGAGAGAAACAGTATAATTAAGTGAAGCATTTGTCTGCCGAGCTATGTCGATGTATGCTGTTATATCATAATCCATTTAATAATCATTGACCCCATCATTAATCATCATCAATTCCACAGAAAATAATGTATACATCTGTGTGTGTTTTGTAATAATCAAATGAACAAAAGTTAATATGACAGTAATGTAAAACTGTTCCCATTCACCACTAATAGTATGACCGTTCATACTTTATAGTCGCTTTGAAGCATCCGGGATGGTCCCAAACCCTAGAATTCTAACTTTACCTTGGGTGGCATTTTAATATTATTGCTCACTATAACCATGCAGGGAATCTTGACTAATCGTGTACGACAAATAAATTGTCATGATGTCCTAAAAATAAGTTGAGTCTGCCAACCCTCACTTGGTAGCCTACTTGTTTATCGTTTCTGCTGTTCGGGTGCCAGTTTCAAATACGGGAAAGGCCAGAGAAATATATTGGCTTCATTACATCACAATGCACGGAACAGTAAACTTGTTCCTGATATCTTAGTATTTATTTTCATACAACAATTTCTTTCCAGACATCTTAATGGGACCAGAATAATTGTTGTCCTAACATACGACCCTGTAACATACTAATAATAAGGTGAAGTCTCAGTAAGATGAATATTCTGGTCTGTACCAATCATTAAATATTCACTAATATTTTTTCCCTAAACATAAGGGAGGCGTTATGGATCACCTTAGCTCGTGGTGAAGGAAAAAAACCCGTGGGTACATATTTCTGAATTTATGAATAAGTAAAATATCCATCATGACCTCGATTAGTAGAATTTGATGTTTCGCGCTTTAATACGTCCATTTTACTCATGTGGATTGTCCACATGGGTATTATTGATTAACATAGAACATGAACAATTTATGACGACGGTCTCCTCTTTACATGCAGACGTGATATTACCTTATGTCAATTTTAGTTGCAGTTAACATAAATCACTGAGTTTTTGGATATCTTTTAGAATTACAATTACATTATACTTCCAAAACGGAAATCATGGTCATACCATACTGTATGAGCATGGTTCTAAAACTTTGCATTAAAATAAGATTTATATAATGTTTATTGTAATGACGATTTCAGGTTTGTGGGGACCCGCATTGGCACTCATAGGTCTCTCCTATTCCCCTGAAGGCAACATGGTGTTTGCTGTCGTCATGCTGACTCTCGCTGTAGGCATCAACTCTGGGCAGTATACTGGATTCCTTGTAAGTATATTCTTCTTACTTAGGCAAATTAATCACTTGAATTGTTGGTTGTTTATATGTAACTCTAGCAGCTTAGCAGCTGAAAGGAAAAAATATAAGTAGAAATGAAAAAATGTCTAGAAACCTATCTATAAAGATTACTAGTAATGTGGTCGCCACAGAACACATTTTGGCCACTTTGAGATTTCATGATAGGATTCGAGTTGCCTCTGGAGTTGATTATATTCCAATTTATCGCAGATTGTTCAGACATGAACTTATCTTAACATCTTTATGTGGTAAACTTTCGGAAACGTATGTTGAGTCACCAAATATTTGTCTAACTTAATTGTTATAATGGTTAAGGAAGAAAATTATTGGCAAAAGAGTATTAAATGTTTTCTATCACATATTAAGGCGTGTCACACAGAGTATCGTAGGAAGTTAAATCCGTACACTAACAATACTGTAAAGTTTTGAAATCCTCAATGTTTTTGAAATTTTTAATTTTGCAAAGACATTTTTTTAGTTTCGTAAACATTACACGAATCACTACAAGCTGAAATATGTACGCGTTATCTGCTATAAATACATATGTGTTATTCAGCTGTGCTCCTTTGAGAATTCTTCCATAGTACCGACATGCAATATTTAATTCAATTTAAGAGGAACCTCGAGTCCAGGAGAGATGGAAAAGCAAAAAGACTGAAAATTGTTTCACATAAAATTTGAAACGTATTTCGAAACTCGAATACCAAAATCCCGTTTCCAATACTCACCAAATGTTTTTTAACCGAGCGTGAACGGTGTCGATTATTCAGAGCATCCTTTACTCGTTATTGAAAGGTTTAAAATTTATTGATGCAAACAACCCGGGGTTGACGGATGAACGAGAAAAAAAAACGAAAAGTCGGGTCGATTCGTTATTACTTATTCATGGAACAAGTAGAAGGCGACGAAGATTACTAAAGCCGGCTGAATATGAATAGGAGACTTTATCTGACCTTCACTATTAGACCCAATTTATTTATCTACAAATAGTAATAATGTAATAGAAGAGTCACGTGACTGCATAATTTAGGACCACATTAATCTGATGCTGCTGATTATGAAATACAGTAATGACTACTTCATTCTGGTTTCTTGTTAAAATTTCTAGAATTGGATGTGAATTTAGATTTGTAGGCAGCGTAGGCTCACCCTCTATTCCATAGCGGAGCGTAAGCGTATCTAGTAAAATGTGGCGAAATGTTATGTTACTTTTTTTAGTATTCCATAAATTGCTACAGTGCTAATCTAAACTAAAAAATACTATTGTGTTTAACAAAATTAGTAATAAAGCTGAATAATTTCGCCGTAGATATTTTATCGTCAGACCATCTAACGATAAAACACGGTTTATATGATTCTGGCAGGATGATATTATTCCAAGAAAACTTTGTAAATCAGAGCGGTGTCTCTGTATAAGTCTTTAGTTGTATGTGTGCACACTAGGCAGAATCTATCCTATGATGATCACCGATAATCTACGTCGATGAATTTCTAATTATGGTATATTCAGTTTCATGTTCAGGCACTGCAACGGGATTGCAACATATAAGCCCTGGATATTTGAACAATTAGCGGAATCACCCAATGATGCTTGTTATAAAAATGTTATTCAAAGTCATATTTGTATTTTTTCCAGCTGGTTTCTATCGACATTGCTCCGAACTTCAGCGCGTCTCTCATGGGCATATCCAACTTCTTCGCGAACATTGTCTCGATCGTTGCGCCACTGGTTTGCGGTTTTATCATCCAAGATGAGGTAAACGATACTCTTGACTATCTAGACATTAAATAATGTTTGTGATACTATTATTGTACTATTTCGTTTGTTAAACTATTTTGATGTTGTACTACATATTTTGGTATTATTATTTTTCTTTATTTTTTTTTGTTATTGTATATTTTATGTTTTTTTTGTAGTAATATTTTGTTGTGAAATGAATACCATGATGGTACCTATATTTTATCCAACAGATTTTACTCACATATTAAGATTTATTGTACCTTATTTAATTTCATAGTTAATTCTTATATGAGATTATGATAAGTAATCGATTTTTAAGTATGCAGGTTTTCATTTAAATTTCTCATTCTACAGTATTTCATCCATCATTTTAAATGTTCATAAAAAGCTCACGTATGGAATGTTTACATATTGAACATTTACTTGTTCATTAAATTTATGGCTACATCAGTATGGACATTATATTGATATTTCAAATTCGGAACAAAAGATTTCGCCCCAAATTCAAATCAGTTCATGTAGGTTGCTCCAGAAAACGACAAACACGGAACGATCGGAACTAAATTGACATAATTTCTTTGATTAACACAGACCCTCCGCATCTTAGATATCAAAACTGTCGTTCAATTAATTGGATCGATTTAATTGAATTTACTATGGATGATACTCGTCCCCTTCGAAATATTTCATGGTGAGCGCTTTATCAAGGATAAGGTCAGAGTTCGACCGCCAGCGAGCTTGGCTTTAAAGCAAACAATTATAATAGACATATTAACGGAAACGTAGCCTTGACTGTCAGCTTCAGAAATAGGAGTAATTTTGCGCCATCTACCTGTTTAGAAAATTTCGGGATCTATCCCATCCGTACATAATTTAACATTTATATCAAACTTCCGTACAATATCTGCAAATAGAAAAACAGTACTAATATTTGTATAATTACAATCAGTTTAGAGACATCTGCTATAATACAGTCGCAATGAAATGGTATTAACAGCGATTAAGTAACAGTGTTTGATAGGCTATCATTAAGAACACAGAGGCAATACATTTTTTTTTAAATACAGGGGATATTTGTTTGAGTAATTTTGGCACAAACAATCCGTATAATATTTTAGTTATCGCCGAGCATATTCGTACGCGTCCGGTTAAACTAACGTCTAACCCACGTCTCGGCTGACCACGATAGAATTAGAATATTGGAATTGTGAAACGCCATTCAAAGGAGAACCTCGACGTCTAAATGCTGAGGGACCTCTTTAATGTACATAGCATTTAGAGACATTCCCCGACTTTGAGATGTATTGGAAATGCTCAATACGAATCGCTGGAACGTTGACAGAATCAAACATACTTGATAAAGTATTCCGAAGGCTTGCTAACTTTGCTATTTAAAATATTTCGGTCATTTTTTATTGAACCCGTGTAAATTTATTGCCCTAATGATACTTTGCCAACGTTAAGCTTCTATTAACTCTACGAGCACTTCATTGCTAAACAACTTATTATATTTCCTCATTGATTAAAAAAGTAAGAATATCACGCCTACTCGTATAATTCACAAAAAATAGTAGAAATAAATGTAGTGCTCTCCCAGGCTTCACCCGACACGTTAACATGACTCATTATATTATAGCTTAATTGCTGAAAATATTATTAATATATTTATATTAAGAAGCTGCTCAAAAAGACCTTTCACTCGCGGTCAATTGAATAACGAAATTCTGGCCATTTGATAATCTCAAGATTTCAATAAATTGAAAATATACGATAAAAAAGTATTGCAATGAGTGCAATTACGTGGCCACATTTTTTCATGACCGACGTTAAACTTGTTATATCAATTAATCGTTATCGCTTGCTTTAGACCGAACCATCAGAGTGGCGCAAAGTATTCTTCTTAGCATCTGGAGTCTACTTCTTCACAAACCTCTTCTTCATATTATTTGCAACGTCAGAGAAACAGCCTTGGAATGAACCGAAAGAAAAGGACTCTGGTAAGGAGAAATACACCTTGTTTCAATGATATTAGAGCACATTTCGTGTCGTCATTTCAAATTTTAATCTTTGAATTTCACTAGACGGCTCGGAAAATATTTATACTTGTTCATTCCAATGTTAAAAGTAGGATACAGATATGTAATCTGTTTTAAATTTAAAATGAAGTGGTACCGTTTGTATTCGTAAATCGTATGGATGCGGTACCTTGTACATAATAAGAGTGATTTCAACATGATTCCTACCCATGTGAGTGACCACAATGGTTAATTACTGAAATAAAATGTACCTGAAAATTTATGCCCAAGTAATATATTTATGTTAAATGTATTTTCACTGTTCTTGCAACTTTTTACAAGTGATTTTTTTTAAATCTAATTAATACAAAATAACTGTTGGTAATCATTTTTCGTACATTTTCAGAAATGAACACGACGATGAAAATGAGCAGCGTCCACATCTAATAGATTTGATGTAAGTTAAGATAAATATTTATTTTTGTACCTGACCCACAAATATTGTATTGTAAATTAAAACTATTCAAAACTTTTTATTGTATATTATTTACCCTCAACCTTCGCCGATTGTACAGGTCTGTCAAGTCAAAGGTTGTTTTTAATTGGCAGTGATAGCAAATAAGATAACTTCATAATAACTTATGAGTATTATTATTAGACCATCGCATCAGTGGCTTACAATAATCTATAGAGAACTAAGATAATAAGATATTATTCACTTTATTGGTTAAATAATAAACACTCTTGGTTCAAACAGCTATTTAAGTTGAAATCAAAAACTTGAATAGTAAAAAAACAACGCGTCATCATCAATATAATCCAGCACTCCAGTGTTAGACATAGCCCCCCATACAACTCAATTTACTTTATACTAATTATAACAATTTAAAATAATAATAACTGTTTTCGGCGCCATTATCATTAACAAATCATATACGAGTATAATAAATCCAACAGCAATACTCATGTTTGACGGTAACTAGCTATATTATACATACCTTAGAACCAACGCTATTACTCTCAGTAACCAAGTTGACCTCATTACAGGAGTGATCGTTTGATAGCCTCTGCGCTTCACCAACACAACTGCATGAAACTTTAAAAGCTCTTGAAAGTCTCGCTCTCGAATGCGATTCTTTATACCGAGAATCGCAAATTGCAAAAGCTATAGATAAGGTTAGCAGCAGTCGTGTAAAGTTTCGAGGTCGTTTACAGGTCTATTATTTTTATTTTCTAATTGTACTGCTATTGTTATGCGAGGAATACATTATACGACTAAATTATCTTAATATGCATACTGCGAGGAATTTTAAAAAAGCGCGGTAAATTTATAGAATACTTTTTGAAAGCTTGAGATACGAGTATGTGTGATAATGTGCGGTTTACGTTATAATGAATTCAAATATCAAAGTGAAAATATTTTTAAGCGCTTATATTTAAATATTAAAAGGTTGACTGGTTGCAACGCTCATGCTGAATGACGCGGAAAATTAAAATCAAATAATGAACGATTCCCCTCAGTGTCATCACACTAGCGAAGAGGTTCACATCCGCTCAATAAAACCGAATCTCGTTAAAAACCAATCCTCGAATAACCGAGTTACGCGATTGAATTCTGGTATTATTTTTTCACGTTCTGTACACGGTACCAACTTTTATAAACCTCATGGAGGATTTGGCAAACACATTAAATATAGTTTTCACACGTGCAACTTTCAAGGATTGAACGTAACTTCACGCCTGTAATCCCCGAAGAGGTAGGCAGTGGAATGCAGAACACTCCCACGTCTCACCGGTTACGTTTACGTCCCACTATGTAATAGGTGGTGAGCCTATTGCCATG
>DWEI01004378.1:0-11751 GCA_018245875.1 Mysoria ambigua
AACTGAGAAGAACTAGCAAGAAACTCAGTGGGGGTTGTCTTTTTTTCTGAGAATGCTTAACAATTAAAATTTTTTCATCATCAATCATTTGGATAATATTTTATTAATATTATAAACGCGAAAGTTTGTAGGTATAGATGGATGTTTGTTAGTTTTTCACGTGAAAACTACTGAATGGATTTTAATAAAACTTTATAATAATATTGTTTGTTTCAGAATAATACATAGGCTACAATTTATAAAGATATTCGGTGACCCGTCTAAAATATTTAGGTAAATAGGATATGCCGAGTTGGCGTCAGCCGTGCGAAAATTGGCTCTCGCCCCTAGCTCGCCTGCTCATCTTTTTTGTCTAGGTATTTGATGTTTTCTTTCTCTGTAGAGCAACATATAAGCTACGTTTTATACTAGAATTTCCACGAGGTCAGTCCATATTTACGCCGGTAAAACTTTTTGACTCACTGATGTCCACGCAGGCAAAGCCTTGGGCACAGCCAGTTTTCTATATAATATTATTTTTTAATTTTCTTATATATTATCCTCCACTATAATTGAATTCCATGTTATTTCGATGTCGCGCTGCCGTATAATGCAGTCTTGGAATATTTGAATCACCCGTACCTTCCTGAAGGAGGGGTGGGCGAGCGCCAGCAGCACGTGGTGGCGCGCGCCGTCGCGCGCGGGCGGGCTGTCCCAGCGCGCGCGCAGCTCGGCCGTGCGGTTGTCGCCGCGCACGTCCCACAGCAGGCGCGCGCGCGCGTCCAGCAGCGCCTCCTGCAGCCGGTACAGCGCCACCGCGCGCAACGAGCGCCGCGGGTACCACACGTCCACCACCAGCTGCTGCGACTCCGTGTCCGCCTGCAACGCCGGCCGCCGGCGGCACACATCTCAACACTGCTGTCTTTTTTATTTTATTTCTACTTTTTAAATTTTATTTTACGATTTACATTCTGGTAGAGCGCCTGCTCCAGCGTTTCATTATCACCTGGGTTGATTGCAAAATGCCAATGGGAATTAAAGCCACTAACTACAAGAATTTAACCAGCAAATAAAAGATAAACAAAATAAACAGTACATCAAATGTGATGTAACGTTTACACCATACGGTATCTTTAATTTATTTTTAATATCGTAGCTACTAAAAAAGGGAAAATTCATGTGTCTATTACCGAAAAGTAAATCGGTTTATAAAACTATACTTCCGGTGTAGTCTAAGTTTGCCTCGTTTTTCTTAACAAAAATAACGAAAACCAGCGAAGTACTCACAACAGTCAAATTGGTGACATGTATATTGTAGCTAAACCAAACGTCCTCGGCCCAAGTGATGTTGCTGCCCTGCTTCAGCGACTTCTCCACGGCTTCGTACTCGTTGGCGAAGGTCCACGTGCGGTTCCCGTGCATGGCGGTCAGCCGCAGCCTCTTGCCGACGTCGTACGTGTGCACGTCCAGTTTGCCCGTCACGTTGAACCTCGTGGCGTTGTGCAGGTGGAACACCGTCGCTTGTTTTACGTCCTGTTGAATTGTGCTTCGCGTTGTGGGACATGGCGTTTCCAATCCTAAGTCGTAAGTCACGATTATGTCCCTTTCAAGTGAAGAAATCGGTAACAGAAAAAAATAGAGAATATGTTGATCCATGGTTACGGGTTGAAGAGCAATAATAGCCTCGAAAGTTTTAGTTGAGAAAAGCTCGAGATAATCTTTGAGTTTTTTAAAGTTTTAAGTAAAGATTTTGATCAAGATGTTTGGGAATCAAAAAATGCAGCCCGATTATTTTAAAATGCTCAAAATACACTTACCACATCTCCAGTTTCGTCAAATTCGTGTATGTACTTTATACCAACGGGCGTATGTTCGTTCTCAACCTCGATGTCCGTGGTGGCGACATCTAGCGACCGTTCACTTTTACTGAGGACCTTCTTGAAGGACGCCTTGACGAATCGCTCGTTGTCGAAGTCAATTGTAGCGTTACCGTTGCTCGCTCCCTCGCCCTCGAGGTAGTAATATTCGGTGTTGACTAAATGCTGAGTTTGTAGTGGCACGGACAAAGATATGACACCCGTCTGCCTGAAACCCTTATCGATTTTCTTGTAGTTGTGTGTGGTGTTGATCGTGGCCGTCTTGTTCGGCCAGAAGATGTCGACCTTATTGTCCGAGAACTCTTCTAAATTGTTTATCTGTTTTGAAGACAATTTCAATTAGATCAGGTTATAGAGGCATTCGGGATCGATTGAAGAAAATCAAATTAATTCTCACGTCGAAGATCGATTTGAGCCACGGCAGCTCCTGGAAGGGCGTGGACAGGTTGAAGTGTCCGTCGGAGTGCTGCACGCCGCCGTAGCGCACGTCCAGCTCGCCCACCTGCCGCGAGCCCGGCTTGTGCATCGTGCCCCTGGGGAACGTCGCGTTGTGGCGCACTTAGTACAATTACATTACAAGGAGCGCATTTAGTACATTGTACGTACATGAGCACCAATGAGCATGTTACACGACGCATTTCTACTACAGCCGTGGGTCAGTGCGCTACTCACTTGACGACCTCGTAGCCGTGCACCATGTCCCGCTGGTACGAGCCGGCGACGCTGAGCGTGGGCTCGCGCGCGTGCAGCGGCGTGTGCAGCGTGTAGTCCACGAACTTGGAGCCGTTCACGTCCCAGCGGTACGCCAGCACGTTGTCCACCGACCGGTGCGCGCCGTCCGCCGTCCACGTCACGCTCGCGTCCACGTCCACCTTCTCTGGTTGCTGCTTCAACTGCCAACAGTAACATTCTATGTTAATTAATTGCACTATTTGCAATTCTATCACCGTCGCGATCAAGTAGGGTACAAACAATATACTTGAAAAAAGTCGATACATGTTTAATAATCGTATCGAGATATTATGATTCATGAAGTATTAGAGGTCGCACCTGGCCGGACAGGCCGGCGCGCACGGCGCTGACGTCGGTGCGGTAGGCGGCGCGCACGCGCAGCGGGCCGCGCGCGCCGTCCAGCTGCAGCGTGTGCACGTCCACGTTGGGCCGCGGCAGGATGGCGTTCAGCAGCAGCGAGACGCGCTGGTCCACGATGAAGCCGAACGACGCGTTCGCGCCGATTCTGCGGGTAAGTTTTTGGATTATGTACGTGGGAACTGTATAGCGGTAGTTTTATTCCATATGTTTGAAAACACAGTATTGTATGTTTTACTATAACAATATCTATATGCACAATGAAATTCAGTTAAACATACTAAGAACATACTACCACGGAACTTCTGAAATAACAAAAATTAAAAATAATCAATCCAACCCAATTGTAATATTCGAACAATAGCACTCACTGCCACACCCGGTCCAGGTCCATGCGGAAGCCAGCGTTGGTCTTGGGCAGCCCGTCGTCGGACGTGCTGTTGCCGAAGTATATGTCCAAGTCCACGCTCTTCTGGATCTCTTTCGCGAGCTGCTCGCCCACGGCCTGTCGAGTGGCGCCGGCAATGCCCTTACATATTACACCTGTACACACGCTTTGTTACACAAATATAATGTACTTACGCGTACATTACTCCACGCCAGGTTCCTTAAAGGGTAGGCATGTTAAAATAGAACATGTTGTGTTTAAAACTTCAAAAGATTACCTTAATAAACAAGTCTCCGAGGAGGAAGCTCCATTTAAGATCGCCGTCCCCTTTCATGTCGGGTAACTCGTATTTACACAGCAGGTAACCAGTTTTCGGTCCAAAGCTGTAACAAGAAAATATTGTTCACATATAAGTAGATATTTATTGATTTCCACTTTGCACACTCCGGATTGATGAGGAGTTTATGAAAAAATGATATACAGACGAACTAACAAAAAAACAAATGCATTTTTTTAAATAAATAATTGTACAAAATCAATCTTACACAAAATCAGCGTCTCCCTTCAGGAACTTGAGACTCTGCAGCGGTGTGGACGCCTGCACGCTCATGACTTTCCTCAAATCCGGGTAGGAGTCCACGTGCGACTTGAAAAATATCTCCTTGTCCTTCATTTGAGGGATGTCGACCTGAGAAAAATATTGATGGTGCTTTCACATGTACATGCTGTCTACAGGCAACAACGCAAGATGACATGGGATACTACGACTGCGAGTAGTTATTAGAATTTTTGACAAAAGATAGAAAATTTTAGGCATTTGAAAGTAATGTCTAAAACGAATATTAGAATTGTGAGCATTTTATGGAGATTCCATATAAGGGCAGAGCGGTGCGGTGGAGCGGTGGTGCGCGTGTACCTTGAACAGCACGTCGGTGGAGTTGTGTCCGAGCTGCGCGCGCGCGTGCAGCGTGGCGCTGGCCGCGCCCGCCGCGTGCGCCGCCAGCGCCCAGCGCTCCGCGCCCCACTCCAGCTTGACGCGCAGCGCCACGGGCGCGCCCGGCGGGCGCGGCGCCAGCTGCAGCGACATCTGTCGGCGCAGGCCACGCTCGCTCAACATTCATTATTCCAAAAAACATTTCATTTACTTTAATTCTTGATTGTATTGTATTGTTGAGTATTACGAAAACTCTTGATAAGAAATTATATGGAACGCTTTATAAAATATGCACGTACTTCTAACGGCTCCCGATTGATGACTTTCCCGGTGACGTTGTATTCGTTCGTGTCCGTGACAATTGAGCCTATTATGTCGTCGTCGTGCATCTCTCCGATTATGTTTATTGCGCTAGAAAGAGAAAATAACATGCAGAAAATACTTTAACATTGTAATAGTTTATACTCGAATATAATTATTGGTTTAAAATAATGACTAAAAACTTAGAATAACGTATAATGGTTTGGTAATATGGTGGTAACATGTTTACAATTTTTGTTACTATTATTCTGATTCTCAAATTTAAGTACGTTATAACGTAACACTCTTCCAACAATCCCGTCAAGTTCACGGCCAAGCGCAGCCATGTACCGCTACCGCACGCACCGGAAGCCGCGGTGCGGCGTGGCCAGCGCCACGCTGAGCGCGGCGGCGCGCACGTCGGCCAGCAGCGAGTAGTCGCCGGCGCCGGCCACGTCCAGCGCCAGCGAGCGCGCCGCGCCCGCCTCGCTGTAGGCCAGCGCCACGCGCGCCGGCGCCAGCGCGGGCGGCAGCGCGGCGCGCGCGCGGAACTTCACCTCGCGGCTGGGCGCCGGCCGCCACACCACGTTCGCGAACGCCTGCCAGGCCACGCGGCATATTGCTATCGTTCTCTACTAGTGAAGATCAATCTTTTAGACTGTTTTATTTATCGAATGCTCGTATTAATGCAATCATTTTCAACTACTGAATTTATGCACGTCTTTTAGTATATTTGTTTTTTCAAAACACCATTTTCATTGCGGTATTATAATATTTTTAAAAGAATTTTCTTTTTATACATTTTAAGGTAACTCATTCACTTACGTAATTATCAACCTCTCCCTGCTGGATATGTATGCCGCCGCCTACCACGTTCTCACTGTCGGAGAAGTCCTTCTTGAACTCCATCTTGATGAAGTAGTCCTCGAGGTACAGCGACGTCAGATTCAAGCTGCCGGAGGTCTCTACGAAGGGATCGTCTAGCTGTTGAAAAATGTGAAAAACCAGTTAATTTCCGTATATTGGTTTACAACTTTAATGGAGTACAAAGAATATGCCTATACAGAATACATGGCTTGAGTGTATATATAACGTACAAACATTTGTTATATCAATTTCTACTCACCTCAAGTCTGGCGAGCGCAGTGACGGTGAAGGAAGGCATAGCGATGTCGGCCCCCAGTTTCCACAGAGCGTCCTCTAGTCTCGCTGTCACCCTAGCCTCTAAAACAGGGATTACATTTGATAATTTATTCGTCACGTTTAAAGTACTCTGTGCGACGTAGTGACCAAATATTTTTTAAAAGGCATTCGTTAATATGTGATAAATAAGTAAACATTAATATTTATCACGCAGCAATGACTATATTTTTTTTCATAAAGATATTATTTTATTACTATACAACCTTGTACCGATTACATTTCTAGTAAATTCGAACTCTTCATTAGAGTCCTCGGGTTGTCTGCACGAGTTATAGCCGCCACTTAAATGGGAGCGCAAAGTTACTGTATGTAATCAATAGGTTTCATTAGTAAGTGGTGAGGTGGTAAGGTGTGGTATA
The DNA here is from genome assembly GCA_018245875.1 of Mysoria ambigua. Lineage (NCBI taxonomy): Eukaryota > Metazoa > Arthropoda > Insecta > Lepidoptera > Hesperiidae > Mysoria > Mysoria ambigua. The sequence goes on from DWEI01004378.1 coordinate 6,130, forward strand.
TATAATATAGGGCGCGTTACCGAGCGCGGGCAGCACGGCCAGCGGCGTGGCCAGCGCGGCCGACGCCGCGTACGCGCGGTATGCCTCGTCCGCGCCCGCCTCGTACTCGTAGTACAGCTTGTACGAGATCTGCAACCGCGCGTTCGTACGCAACACGCCATTACTTCTATAGCATAGGAATTATTATCACGTAGAGTACTCGGTCTTTTTCGCCGAAACGCTATACTATAGCAGTGGGTTTACGATATGTGTATGCAATTGTTAATTATCATATCTCGTATAAATCACCTTCACTACTTGGAACAGTGACACGTCCATAGGCGACGGTAATCACTTAACATCAGGTGACCCGTCTGCCCGCCCGTCAGGTACCATGACACCACGAAGACCGCGCACCTCGTGCCAGTACGTGCCGTTGTACAGCAGCGCCACGCACGTCACGTTGAACTTCTCTCCGATGACGATGTCCACGGTGTACACTGACTTCAGCTCCTTTACCGCTTGGAAAGGCGTCACCAGGTTAAGGGTGTTCCGCATTACGGTGTATTGCTGGGAACATGAAAAAAGTATATTATAAAAAATAATAAATGAAAAATGTAATGTAAGGTATGTAAAAATGTATTGTAAGGCATACACAAACGGAAATATTTAAATATACCCAGCCCTTCAACACAGTAACGAGTATCTACGAGTATAACATTCCAGGAGAGCGCGTGACAGAATAAGAAATCTTGGTGACGGAAGAAGCCAAAGAAGGCGGCGTGGGAACAAACGCACTTCGCGGGTTGGAGCCCTTCGCTATACTTTGTCCTCACAACATACAAGATTTAGAGCCTGCAAGATCCTCTTTCTATCAGCTCATATTCCTGTCATTAGTAATATAAAATACACTTCCACAATATAAAATAAATACATAATAAGTAAAAGTAAATACACACCTCTAATACAAAAACGTCGGTCAATACAATGGGCGGCTTGTCGGGCAGGTTCAGAGTAGCGTTCGCCTCGAGGATGTCTTCATCGTTAATGCCAACAAACTGAAAACAAAATTGATGCCAAGCGTCATTAATCTATCCTCATGAACAATGCGCTTGTAGTTGTTACTGACGGGTTCGTGACATTGTACAACGGGCTCACGGGCGGTCCGTTCGCGGCGCGACGGTGGCGCCCTCTACTCGTGATGGTCTACGATCTTTAACGGATATAGATGCACAGGTTTGCACGGCCGTACGGAACCCACTGTTACTTACACTGTAATTTTGACAGACTGTAAGTAACAGTGAGTCAAAAACTTTATAACTAGGTATACTTTAAGGTTTCTGTGTGAAAAACATGAGAATAATATCCAGAACTAGACCGCCAAATGTATAATAACTGAAGGGTAAAAACAGTTCATAAAATACCACAACATTCGTATAAAAAGTACTTTAAATTCGATCTATTGCTATTTTACATTTTCCGTTTGTAAATTTTTAGTAATTTTGTTTTTTTTTATTTGTACGATGAAAATAGGTAGCTTTAACAGGAATAAAGGTCGCATGATAGTAAGCAGTCATTTCATCCTAGAACGGTATATGCAACGTGAAAGTATCGCGGACAACCAAGAGACAGGTGCCGCGGCGGGCGCTCACGTGCCTTCTTCAAGTGCGCGTGGAAGGTGACGGTGGGGTAGTACAGCGTGTCCAGCGCCACGCTGGCCGCCGTGTCGAAGTTCTCCACCACCATGTCGGGGTCCTTGGGCTTGTGCTGCAGCCGGTCCCCGACCACGTCCAGCAGACCCTTGCCGTGGTCCACCAGCAGGATTGCTATGCCGAACTGAAACAATACATCTTTATTTTGGTACTTTTTATGCCTTTGGCAATTTCGCGAAGGTTTACTAACCCTACACCATGGGAATATTCGAACAAGTAAACATTAAAAAGAATCATCACAACGCTTACGTTTTTAAGGAATAACTAATTTTTACAAAACTTGGAGTTAATCAGAGTTATTTCTGTACAATATTTATAGAAAATATTTTAGCACGACACGCACATCACTATACGTCAGAGAATTGAATTCCATAATATTTGGAAAACTGTACCTTATGATTCGATAGCCTCATGGACAGCTCGGTGTCTAGTCCGTTGCCGTAGACATTCTTCAGCACGAGCCCGTTCTCCTCGAAGCCCTCCAGCGGGGTGTACAGCTTGTACAGGTACACGAAGTCCAGTACCGAGTGCCAGTGCCATATGCCAGTAACACCGAAGTCCATGGCACCCCAGCCCACTCTAAAGTCTACCTGCAACAATTTCAATATAGTTACAACTCATTCGCCGATAGGTGGTGCTCATATTTAAAAATTAATGATAATTATATTGTTATCAGTGAAAAAAATATATATGTATAATGTTATGAGACTGTGCTAAAAATGATCACAAAATTAGTTAAATATAAGTTAAAGTAATTACCTCTTCCGGCGCCCTTTTAGCAGTTACCATTGCTCTGTTGAGGTACTGGATGGGCAAAGCCACGTGTCCGAATATGTGGAAATCTTGCAACGACGTCAACTTAAGAAGCACTTCGACACCTAAATCACACAAAAGTATCTAAGAATACAACATGTATTAAAATTGCAGATCAAAATAATTTTGTAACAAATTTTATGATAAGAGATTTAAAACTTGAAAACTACTACATATAATACTATAAGCTACAAGATATGTTTAACATGTATAAACAAATCCATATAATTTAAATGTAGACTGCAACTTCAATAAAAATATATGTATGTACATATCAACATAATAAATACAAGGTCCTCCTTGCACTTATTAAGTATTGTTTCGATGGATACGTAGCGTTTTTAGTACGAAACAAATAAAACTGTCGCTGGTACCGGTGGTGGAGTTGGGCGTGACGAGCATGGCCACGAGGTGGCGCTCGGGCTCCACGAAGCCCAGGCGCGCCGCCAGCAGCGCGCGCGCGCCCGCGCCCGCCACCGTCACGGACAGCATGCAGTTGGTGACGCGCCGCACGTGCCCTGCGCCCGCCCGTTACCGCACATCGCCACACAGCGCTCGGTAGCCGAACGCGACAATTTGACATTTCATGTGAATAATTTACGAACTGACGAAATTCTATACTATAATCCTTCAAACCCTATATTAACCGTTCAAACAGATCATATTTTAAAATTAACAGCAATTACTTTTGGTTCATCATGGAACGAGTGGTAGGTAAACCTATTAACAACGTACGCCTGGCACAAATCCATACTTTGAGCCATAGACAAACCCGTACCCGCCCCGATTGATCGGAAGAATTCTTGATCAACAATAGGATTTACCACCACCGGACCCCCGAGGCTATCAAAAGTATTTAACTTTTATAATTTTATGTCGATACATCATCGTCAGCCTCTTGAGGTCCACTGCTGGACATAGGCCTCCCCTAATCGGCGCCACTTCATCCAGTCTTTGGCCTTCCGAATCCAGCAGCTTCCCGCTGTCTTTACATACTAAAGCAATGCATTTTTAAATTATTACATATGCATACAGAAAAGGGGAATTCGCAAACATACCATCGACGTTAATCTTGACAATCTTATCCTCTAGATCCAAATACGTGACACCTTTAACGTCCCGTTTGTTTCCGAAGACGAACTCTGTGCGTAGGTATCCACTTCTGTAACCCTGAATCGCATGATGTATAAAATATGTTAAGCACGTTAAATACTTTATTATAATTCGTCACAAGTACTGAAGTCTCCACTTACTTGGAATGGTGTAATCAGAGTGACTCTTCCCGTGATATTGTTTTGGGTGAGTCCTTTGTCTATGGCCCACGAGGAATTGATCCTGAGTAAACCTTCCTCGTTGTACTGAAATGAAATGAGATATTTAGAAGTGACAAGCGTTTCTCTACAATGTCCGTAATTATAAATGATTAAACTCTATCTGCACAAATACTGAAGTCTATGGTTTTGCGTTTTGCAAGTAAAGTATATCTTATATTAATGAAAAAGAAAATAAACATTTGTTCTTTTATTATACGTACCTTATATATTAAGATGTAACTTTTATAATAAATAATCATTTACTACTATGTACTGTATATAAAAAAGTTTACATAAATAAAAATATTAATATAAATCAACATAATTTCCTGACAATGAAGATAAGTATAATGGAATGTCTGACCTGAAAACTCAATAACGTATCGGCACTTTTCTTCCACAGCACCCTGTGCTTGGCGACGGCGGCAGCCTTGGGCAGCGTCGGGATCGTGGAGTTGACCAGTGCGTTGAGCTCCCCGTAGAACTCGTTCGCGGAGAACAGGTAGTCCGCTAGGAGGCTGAACGCTAGGTAGTCCTCCTGCCAGTTCATGCTGCCGTTCAGCGCCTGCAGGTTGTCCTGGTAACGCCACCTAGCGGCAAATAGGACAACATTGTCGTGATCAATTTGTAACTTAATGTTAACAAATTACTATTACAACAATTAACATTTTCATCGTTTACAACGCAATAGTAAATATTTTGAAGTCGACGGATGTCTCGAATTCGAGTCGAACTCGTATTATGGGTATTCAGTATCAAGAAGTCGCAAGAACAGAAAGTGAAACAGTGTAAACGATAAAAGGAAATCGGCGCGAGTTACATGAGGTTGAAGCTGGTGTCGTGCCAGCCGTCGAAGGGCGTGTGCAGGCTGGAGGCCAGCGCGTACTCCGTGTGCGCGCGCGCCTCCGAGTGCGCGCGCAGGCGCCAGCGCAGCGCGCGCGCGCCGCCCCAGTGCAGCGCCACCGCCCACTCGCACAGCCAGTCTGCGCGCGACGCGGTGACCAGACAGTTTTATTACTACGATTCCATATTTATAACGTCCAGAAGACCTAAGCGGCTGAATCGTCACTTTGTTATATTATTACAGCACTCGTAATCGTGACATATTTCTATATTGGATCAACTGTAAGTTTAGCGACGGCGGACGCCGTCGACGTGGACGGCAGATTCTTCGAACACGCCTCGTCTGATACCGATCGCTGTACTATATATTTTGATGATGAAGTAGTGACGATATTCTTACTTGTATTGCCTATTATTTCAACATAAAAAATTTGACAGAAAGGATTGTTCATAGTACACAATAAGGACATCTGTCGTGAGTAAAAACTCAAAACTGACCAATGATATAAACAAGAATATTACATAAATATGTGACATATAATATCCAGCGGACGCGTCACCTTTCAGCAAGAAGTCGAACTCCCCGTTGACGAGCCTGCCGGGGTAGTAGAGCGAGACGTGGCCCGCGTGGCTCCAGTCGCCGCGGCGCTCCAGCTGCGCGTCCACGCTCAGCTTCTGCGCCGGGTCGCGATTCGCGTCCCAGTTGAAGGCCGCGCTCAGTCGTTTCTGGCGCCCCACCACCCAGCGCTGGTACGACACGTGGATGTCTCGCAATCTGCGCCAGTCACACAGAAATATATAAATTATACACGAGTTAAACCATGATTGATCATTCAGTAGTAATAGGATTTACAGAATAAATGCCATGACACAATCGTGGGTGTTCAGAACCCTTTAAAAAACTTTAATTTTTCAAAATACATTCTTTACATTCGCATCAAGTTTAAATTTACGCGCCACCC
>DWEI01004379.1:0-11751 GCA_018245875.1 Mysoria ambigua
TTTTAGAACTCTAAGATATGCAGGTTTCCTCACGATGTTTTCCTTCACCGTATTAGCAAGTGATATTTAAACTTAAATTTATTTTAATTATTCTTTATTTATTGTGTAATTTCAGCATTGATGAACAGTGCATTGGTGACGGTCTGCACATGAAGCCTCGCTCTCTGCACTGCTGGCTGACTCGTGTACTGTATAACAAGCGCAGCAAGATGGACCCCCTGTGGAACAACTATGTTGTGGCTGGCATTCAGGTTGTGGTTCATGTATATGTAAATGAATATGATAGTATCCATCAACATACAATGTCCATGTATACTGGCTGATGTTAAGAGACATATTTTTTTAATATTATGCATATAACTATATGTATATAGAAAATCATTGACATGACACTAATTTGAAACTCAACATGTATGTTTCAAACACATCACTGGTGTTTGACAGTTGAACTAATGCCTGCAATTGTGGACCACATCATTTTAAATTGTGGTATATTATTATTGTTGTTTTCCCTTTCCATAATTACTACAACTTCAACAGGATGGAGAGCCGTTCTTAGGTGCAGTGGATAAACTTGGCACAGCATATGAAGACAAAGTAATTGCAACAGGTCTTGGTGCATACATGGCTACACCGTTGATGCGAGATGCTCTTGGCCAAGGACCACTAGATGAGGAGAGCGCTAAGTATGATTCTATTGATGTTTTGATTTTGGATGAACTTATAGCCAGTTTTGAATTTATTATAACTTGAAATATATAATTTATGTTATCCATGGTTCCTTGTCAAAGTAGAGTAAGAATACATTCCCCAACTCTACAAGGTGCTATAAGAACAATACAAGGTGTTGTAAGAAGTCACTAAACCCATTGCCGGCAGATCGTGCCATGTGCTCTGTGCCGCCTATAGGCAGCAGTGCAGGTGGTGCGAGTCATGTTCTACAATCTCAACCCATACATATAGGGTGGGAATTATGGGTATAGTGGGAATTAGAGACCTATACAGCTCTTTCACAATTTTAATATTCATTTGCTGGATTTATTCCTCACTTTAAAAACATGACATTGGTAGAACAAATTGAAAATGAATGAGAAATAGGTATGCCTCTTTCATAAATACTGGTTTATTCCAGGGCCCTTGTTCGCAAATGTATGGAGGTGCTGTTCTACCGCGACGCGCGCTCCTTCCCGCGGTATCAGATGGGAGTGGTGACTGCGGACGGTGTGAAGGTGGACGAGCCAGTGGAGCTGAAGCATGACTGGTCTCTCGCACACATGATTGTTATGAAGTGATAACTTAGTAATAAATTCTAAATTTTTATGGTATATTGAATTTTATTTTAAAACTAATATGTGTGACTCCAACAATGCATTAATATGTACTGAGACGAAATAAATAATGTTACGTAATAAAAAATCTGTAGGCGAAAATATGCTTCGATAAATTTAAAAAACATTTATAATTATAGTTTCTTAAAACTTTAATCATTTTGAACTAAACAAAGATATTGTTTTAAGCTAATTACCCAATATATGTATAAGTAAAATATAAAAAAAATTGAAATCTACCCACAAGATTTCACAGTTTAGATGGTTCCTTCCTTGGGATTAATGTGCTGAATCAACATTTATCTGGTCTCTCACTAGACATGATCACTACAGAGTTCTAATCTAATGATAAAATTCACAATTTCGTTTTGAATAAAATATTTGGATATAGGGGAATAAATTAAAAACAAATGCTAAAAAAGACCTTATATTTTAATTTCACCATTAGAGTAGCGTTAAGCAGGGTGCTTCATTTCTATGCAATTAAGGTTATTGTAACTTATCATTAAACACATTAAATATATTTTTAATGGTTCATCATATTTTCATTAAAAAAACCACTGTCTCACTAAATTAAAAAAAGGAGATTTATGTTATTTTTTTACCATGCATGGGAATCATGGTCACAGAAAAAATATTTTTTTGTAAATAAGCAAATGTAGGGTATCCAGGCAAGGAAAGTGGTTCATTCTCCAGTGCATATATCTGTATACTCTTGAACAGTACAAGTCCTGGTTAAGATCATTGATTAAATTTTACGTAAAAATTCACATTTTAACATCTGCCCACCCCACCCGATAAACCATATCACTAAGCCATCACTGTCACTAAACAAGTAGTAATTCTTCACTCAAAACCATAATAGTAAATTATGCAATCCTTCTCAGGACTATCTGAAAATCAATTTCATAGTATAGTTGGCTCAATATATTTGTTCAAGACTTAATTTGTAATAGTATGTTCTGTTTAAGAGGATCTGATTTATATTGGTCAGGAGAAAATACTTGATACTATATTGTAAAATTAAAGTGGTGTACATAATTCTGTGTGAAAATATAAGCTGGATGGTCGGCTATCAGCGACGTTTCTTGTGGCCCTTTGTTGGTCCTTTAACAAAGCACCAGTCTACCGATATCGCCTGACCGAGGATGTCCGCTCCATCAAGAGCCTCACGAGCACTCTGAAAAGAGGACACCATTATTATAATTACAAGTACATTATTTGTTGTTTCAGTTAATAACAGAAAACCTAGTGCTCAAGAAATTGGTGATAAATTTAATAAAACCACAGATTTGCTTGATGGCAAAAATATGTACATGGTTTGAATGGAACCACCATTGCTACATTCATTTGTTATTTTGGTCTGAGTTGAGTCAACTATCTCAGTCCTAGGGAGTAACAAAGATGTTTTGTAAACCACTAATCAGGAATTCAATGGAGGATGTGCAGTTATTTCGGAGTATAGCCAGATCATCTGCTCTTTAAGTTAAATTTTCTTATATACTCAGAAACAAATTGCTGGATGCTGGGCTTAGGTGCTTTCAATTGGCATTTAGGTTATTCTCAAGAAAAGCATAAGTGGCCCTAGAGGTGTTTTAGTAGTACCATGTTATCAGCTAAACTTACTGCCGCCTGTTTGTAAGTCTCGTACTCGACCAGTGCATAACCCTTTAAGAACCCAGTGCGCCTGTCCAGGTTCAAGTGGATATTCTTGATCTCCCCAAATTCTGAGAATTGATTCTGTGAAATGTGCAAAATTGGAAATTACATGACTCAATATGGATAATGTATTAAAAGTTTTTTAAGATTCTATTATCATGGAGATGTAGTGAATGCAATTAGTGAGTTCTGATATGAAAAAGTTCGGGTGACATGGAAATAATCTGATATAAAAAAATATATTTTCTAAAGTGGATGAAGTTTGTTAGTCTGCACTTGACCTGTGCGGCAGACTACGGCTTTAACCATTGTATTCTGAAAGAAGGCTTGTGTTAAGTGTAGTGTAGTTAAGTAAAGTGTAAAATAAATCAAATGTAGGATAATTGAAAGAGAAGAGCTGAACTTCTCCAAATCTAACCTATAAATTTCTACAAAGTATCATTGTTTTATTGTCATACCTGAATATCCTCCTCTTGTGCCTCCTCATGCACATTGCTGACGAATAGAATCCAGCCTTCAACTGAGCGCTGGGGACCCGGAGTATTACCGTCACCCTCAGGGGCTAGGCTATCATATCTGGAATAAAGATATAAAATAAAAAAATATGTTTAAAAGCACCTGGTATATGGAAACAAATTAACGCACACAAGTTTTGATTCAACTACTGTTCTTAGAACATTGTAATGGAGGCAAAAAATGTGCAGTTATAGTGAGACAATTTATGTCTAGTTTGACTTGGCTCTAAATATGTAGGGACAACTCAAAGATAAGTTGTCTGATGTCAAAATAGGTAGGGTTGGTAATATGATGATAGACTATAACTATAAACTACTTATTTAATACTTATATACAAAATCCTATACTGTCATAAATAATTACTTGTGTACATCACACAGATATATTTTCATGTAATTAAAACAACTACTTTGTAGTCAGGGTATCAAACCATCACACTAATTGGTCAGTTAATACCAATACACAAATACCAAATGTTCATTTTAATATTACTGAAATAACTACATTGTATGTTCACATCATTTTTGTATAAATATTAATGTCAAGATTAATGATGAGGGAGTCAGAAGTCTCCGAAACCGGAGTGCATGCATGAAAAAGAGTTATGAATTTGGAGGATGCGCAGCAGGTCTGTAAGGATAGAGATATTTATCATTCCATGCTCTCTGCCTACCCCGTAAGGGACCCGGCGTGTAGATATGTATATTAACCAACCGTCCTCTGCTCCCTCGCTCGGACGCACCACCGCCGCCCGCTTCACTACCGAACCCCCGTCCTTTGCGTTTTCGCGCCTTCTCTTTCAGCCGGGCAATACCCTCTGAAAATGAACCATTTCATATTACTAATGAAAAAAAATTCAACATAACCTATAAACTTTATAAATTTGCAATAAAATACTGAAAGCAGGTAGTTAATAGATAATTAATTATATAAAGTCATGATATTTCTATAAATAATGTACATACGTTCACCATCCTCGTCGACCTCAAACTCTTCGGAGTTTTCTATATCCAATACGTCGGCCATGATGCTAAATTTCAGAGACTTTATTTAGTATAATTACTTACTAAATTACCACTAATATGAAATCTTTATATGTATTTTTACAAATATTTCACAGAAATGCTATCAATGCGTGTCAACTTGTAAATTGTAGGGATGTAGCATAGGATAAACTCGAAATCGATTGTATCATATCGTTTGAAGTTTTAAATTCGATTTGTTCATTGTGGCAGTTCAGTTTGAAAAATATGCAGTTGTTACGCTTACGAACAGACACAAATTACATTTAAAAAAAAAATTACGGTTTAAAAAATTTGATACTGAATTAAGTAAGAATATCATTTGGACCTTCCTAAATACGTAATCGTTAGTGTCAATTATTATACAATGCTATAAAACTACTATTAATAATGATACTAGTAATACAAATTAGGTAGAACTGTAATTTCAGTTGAGCATCGATTTAACGATGCGACTTGGAATCTTTTTTACAGTTCTCATCATATTTATTGAGTGATCATCACTAGTAACATGTGAAAACAATACCACAACTAATATATATCGAGATGCGAACTCGTACATAAAACCATGTTTACCATTCTGCACCGTACAAGCATTGATGCTAATGATCCTGATACACAGCCTGGCCGTTCTATAGTAGAATAATAAAATCGCTGTAGTAATACAGGCACCAATGTTATAAAAAATATGTTCGATTTTATGAAATACTGAACTAATACCAATCTTCTTAATTCATAAGTAGGTTTATAAATTATTTACGGGGTCATAAATATTTATTGTTTTTGAATTTAAAGGACACTGTGTAAATTAATATAACATATATCATATGGAATTCATTTTTGAAAGAAGAAAAATGTGAATTATTGACAATACATGACAAATCATCTTATTCAATTCTATTTATAATAGTGTATTTAGTGTTAAAGATTGAGATAAATTTAATATGAGTGTATTTGCGTTGTGGAATAAGGATAACATGGAACCAAAATTAAAAAGTTCAATATCTACTGAATGGTCATTTGAATCTCCAGTTACAACTCCTAAATCAGTAAGATCGTCATCACCAATAAGTAGTAGAGTTGGTGAATGTATTTTTCAAAAATATATGGACTTTGCAAAGTCGAGAAGTGACCTGTCAACGGACATAAAACATACAGAACTGTTGGATAAACCATTTGATTTCGCTGATGATGAAGAATTTGCATTCGGTATTAATTTACTAAAAAACAATGTTGCTTGCGTAGGTGACAACATAACAAAACTTATTCAAATGTGTAAGTATCATGATATTGAAAAAAATAAAATTCTGACTTATTTTGTTGAAATGTATTTTATATTATGCATAATTATTTCCTTTAATGTTTGTCACATAATAAAGGAATAGGTTACACTCAATAATAACGTAATAGAGTGTACATCATGTTATCGTTTAGTATAAATTCAATATATCATATTATAATTAAGTTAGATAAATACGTAACTTTTATAATTCTCTATATATATAGGAATATAAACTTAGTTGGCTGAAAATTTTTATTTTTATGTTTCGTGATATCGTTAAAATAAAATAAGAGCAATAATATGACATACAGTTGTCACTTTTGTATGATTAAAAGGAAAGCGAATGTAGTGTTTTGAAATCGGATTGTTTTTCTTCGAATTGTTCTTAACGAATAAATAAGTTATAAAGATATACTATATTTATTAGTATAAAGTCATGCCGGAAGTTTCTTTGAAAGATGCTATTATAACTTCACTAAGCGGTAAGCACGTTTAACATAACCAAGTTTTATTTACACAACAGTTACATAATTTTAATTTTACCTAAATATAATACATTCATTTTGACATAATTATTTAATTTTAGATACAGCTGACCTATTTGTGTAAGTTGCGTCAGTTCGAGTTAAGTTCTCCGCGGCGTATATCAAAATATGACATCCCCAGATGATTTCGTGTTTGGTATTATAAGTATATATGATAGTGTGAGGTTGTGTATCTAAAAAGATAAGATTCTGTAAAAAATGATTTTATAAGGGTATTTTAAATTGCCCCGATAACTTCTTGCATAACTTTTTTATTAATAAAATAATGTATGTGTTAAATATGTATTTTGATTCCTAATTTATAATCCACTGTCCACACGCGACATGGCTGTGGATCAAAACGTCTGTGTTCTAAGTGTTTGTAATATTTTGATATTTTAAATTAATTCTAGTTATAAATAACTAATATTTTCACTCTTTATCAATTGATTTTATCTCCATTTGCACCATTTTTTATTTTGTGTGTGTTTTATAAATAATAGTAACTTACTAAACATATTGTATACTAAAACTTACCTTTGAAATATAATATATTTGATTGGCCCATTGGTGCAGTGGGCAGTAAACCTGATTATTGCACCGGGCATATTTGTGTCATGAACATAGTTGTGTTTTGTGTCTGGGTGTAAAAAATATCTCTATGAGTTTATATTTCTACATACACATGTAGTACATATCAGTCATCCAGTTACCGTTGTATCAATGTAACAATACCCCTGTAATGCTAGAAGAGATAGGCAAAGCTTTACATTCTTATGTATCACAAATTACATTTTCATCCCTCTAAGGAATAGGTGGTGAGCCTATTGCCATACTCCATATATTTAGCTCTTACAAAACTATTATTAGAGCTACCAATCTATATCTAAATTATTATATACATTAACTTTGGTATTACCTTGCAAGAAATCTACAGTATCAACCCTTTTATCGTTCCACTGCTGGAATATGGGTCTCCTCTCAGAATTAGAGGGTTATGCGCCTAGTCTGCCACACTGGCCAAGTGCGGATTGGCAGACCTCACATACCTTAGAGTACAATTTTTTTAGAACTATAAGGTGTGTAAGTTTCTTCACGATGTTTTCCTTCACCATTATGTCAAGTGATATTTGAACTTAAAACACATATTTTTAATAGGTGCATGCCAGGGATGCCAACCCCGTCTCCCGGAGTGAGAGGTCTAATTTCAAACCACTAGGCTATCACTGCTTCTACTCAAGAACTCTACTCTTAATAAAATTATTCCCTGTGCTGTTCTTATATCATCACCAAATTTCCAAGAATGTAAAGTGTATCATTAATATTGTTTATGAAGACGATTGATACTTGTAATTGCAGCTCAGGAGCCATGGCCAGAAAATGTGAAGCTGTTCCAGCCGTACGAAGTGGAGCAGATACTGCTGCCGGACAACGCCAGCTGCTTAGCTGTGCAGGCTTTTTTGAAGGTTTGCAAAGATTGAATATTTATAAATAGCATTTCTTGTAGTGGCTTCAATTCTGTATTTGTGGCCAGTGTATGGCAATAGGCTTACTGCCATTTCAATAGTCGGATGCAAATGTAATTGGTGAAATGTGTGAGTGTCCTGCACTTTTCTATCTGACTCTTTGGAGTTGACAAGGCTTACTTGTGACTCTACAAAAGTTCAACATGTGGGTTGGAAACTGCTTATTAATTGCTACAAGTAATCATAGTGCACACCATAGATCCTCTATTAGAAGGAGACTGGCAGATACACAAAAAAAAACAAAAAAATCTAGAGAGCTTGTTTCAACTTGCACTTTGGAGAACTTCACGAAATGTTTATACATAGAAGCCTATGCGGTGTTTATTAACTGGACTATTGGTTGATCTGATATTAGTCATCCTCATTGTTGAGCCAGTTTTGTGATTTTGATTCACATTGTACAAAAATAATTTTGTGATGAGCACAGATCTCGTGTTTCAGGCTGTGTTACCATAAAACAATCTCTACATTATTTGGCTTGAGACAGCCACATGTGGACGTATTCCATCACATTTGTTTACATCAGTTTCAAAATGTCTTCTATGTCGAAACTGTTGAACTCCCTCCCGCCAGATGTGCGACCTGCCGTTCGAGGTGGAGATGCGGTGGAACGCGGAGTTCATGTCGCCGTCGGGCCGCGTGCCGTTCATCAAGTGCGGCGCGTTCGTGGTGTCGGAGCTGGAGCCCGTGGTGCAGTTCGCGGCGAGCCGGGGCGCCGCGCTGTGCGCGCAGCTGGCGGCCGACCGGCGCGCCGAGATGCGCGCCTACATGAGCCTCATATGCAACGTGCTCGTCAACGCCGAGGTAGCGCGGTCGGCTGGTGGACGCGGTCGTGCCACTTTGAGGATAGAGTATTGATAGTAGCTACCGAGTAATATTTGCTTGGCCGAGAAATAATGTGGTGAATTTCTTTGTGCACTGAAATATGCAGATTGAAATTATGTATAAACCAGTTGAGAGGATAATAATAATTTATTATAATTTTTATAAAAAGCATGAAATATTAGCATCATATCCAATTAATTCATTAAAAACGTCCGGATGTCTCTTTTTTTTTTCTAGTGAAACAAATGTAAAGTTGTATATTGATGACAGACCCTCTCTATATTGTATTGATTGATTTTGTTGGTTTTACATTTTCCCTTTGAATTCTTCCATGACCTGACTAGGCCACAGCTGTTAAGTGATAGCAGGTCATTTAGTATATATCATAACAGAGGCATTTATCGTGTACATTTCAGCTGTACATATCGTGGGTGGACGCAGAGACGTTCAATGCGGTGACGAGGGTGCGCAACGCGTCCGTGTACCCGTGGCCGCTGGGCTGGCTGCAGACGAGGGCCAAGCGCAACAACGTCATCAAGCGGCTCAAAGCGCTGCACTGGTACGATAAAACCCTGGACCAGGTGCTGGCTGACGTAAGTATAAATGTATAATTATAAATCTATTTTGTTTTACGGAGATTATATGTTATCGTTCACGCATTCCCTTTTAGGTTGAGCAGTGCTGTAATTCCTTGAGTCAACGTCTCGGAGATCAGGATTACTTCTTCGGAACGTGAGTATTTCAATTTCAATGATCATTTCTTATGTATTGTGCGATTAATAGTTATATATGAGGTATGTGTGAAGTGAGATATATGAGGTATGTGGTGGTAGATGAAATATGCACATGTGCTGAGAGGTCATTCACATGTGACAACTTAAAGATGTACGAACACTTGAGGTCTGTAAGCGGGCAAGGCGCAGACGTGCCGACAGCATTACATTTGGTAATAAAACTTCATTGTCAAAATAAAATTACATATTTACATACTACTGAAACATGACTTGTTGTTCAAACTGCGGTCGTGCAGAGTGAATGGGGATCTGTTAACCTTTCGAGAGTCCGAAGTTGCTATCGACGGAACGCCACAGCGTTTAAAGAGGGCATCTCAGCGGGCGTGTGTTACAAGAAGGCTTGTCGTTTGCCGGCCGTCCAGTCCGACGCCGCTGGACGCGCTCGTGTACGGGCACGCGCGCGCGTTGCTGGCCGCGACCGGGCCCCGCGCGGCCGCCACGAGCAAACCCGTCACGCGCGCGCTCCTGGCGCACGTCCTCCGCGTGGCCAGGCTCACGCGGATGACCTTGACTGTGCGTTGGCTTTTTTGCTTTCAAAGTAGTCGCGTAGCGGGGTACCAGAACGCCAGACTTCCTTGGCTGATTTGGGGATACTGTAGGTGGGATAGTGTCGGTAGAAAATGTATCTCTGTTTACTCATGTATATTATTTGAAATCTCGCGTAATCAACCCTATAACGTGTGAAGTAGTGATTAAAGTTCAATGTCAAAGCCAATATTTAGTCGTATGTAGTACGACTAGGCGGAAAATAATTATCATTTTGTGCCCATTGATTCCTTGTACCTACGCCCTATATTTGTACGGCCTTATTACTTTTCCTTCTGCATCCTCACATTAATACCACCCAATTCCTTATCTCTATATCCTCCATTCCTGTTCCGTCAGCCCCAAGAAGAGCATCTCATTACCCAAGCGGCCTTGGCTATCACGCGCCACCTCGTGCCTCCAGAGGTACGGTTGTCCAAGACGTGCGCCAGGATGAAGCGCTCCAAAATGTGCATCAACACGAGCGGGGACCGCGTCGCGGCAGCGCCCGGCGGAGACGCGGCCGACAGCGGAGGTTATATTGTGTGGTTGTCTAGCATATAAACCATGAAGGTAGGGAAAATCAAAATTCGGCCGGGTTACCAGAAAGAAATAGTGGCAGATTAATGATTTCTAAAGGCGTGCCTAACCGAAACGAGGTCATTCCGAGACAGGTCTAAATATTGTACCTTGGACCGCAAGGGCTGCTAGGGGGAGATCTAATGGAGCCTTCTATGTTACATTCTTGTCTTCGTTACAAAGCCATCTTTAATGATTCCTTAATCAGGTCTTTGTGTTATCTGTGCGTGTATTTAGGCGTTTGCTGGCCAATGGGCAAATCTCGATTTTGACAATAGGCGAGGACAGAAATTTGTAGGGAGTGAACTCTGCTAGATGACTGGACCTCCACCGAGCGTTATCATTGCAGACGAACAACCCACTGATAAGAGTGGCGAAGAGATTAGTGTCGAGGTGTTGCTGGACTCGTTGCGCGGACGGAGCGCGCCGTGCGGCCGCTACCGCGACACGGCTGAATTGGATTAGTGTCGCTCTAGGCGGCGTAACAGTTAACCCGTTGCATGTAACAGTTATTTGCGTACGCGGTGTTTGCGGAGAGGGTAACATTTTTTTTTGCGTGTACCGTTTTTAAAAATTTAACGTAGACATAACACTTATGTCGGATTTGGTATATTGCCAAGTTTGTTAGTAGCTTTGCAAAATTATTAGTCATGTACAATTTTGATGTGTTCTTGTTTTGTGAACGATTAAATTGATTATTTTGAAATAATTTATCGTATTTGTGTATCACGTAGCGTATATTTAGTAGTCGATTTTATAAATTTATTAGATGTCAGTGGAATTACATTTTTTGTACGGCGACAGTTATGAGAGGCGATAAAAATGATCAATGTAAGCCGAATTGAAATTTTTTAAGTCGGTTGATTGATATTCTTAACAGATTTTAAGTACCAAAATTTTAATAAATTTTCCTTTAATAAAATCTATACGAAGTTTTTGGTTGAATATTCAAATTATTTAAAATTAAATCGCTGTTTAGTTTAAAAGTTCGGCTCGAGTCCTCTCCGTACATGCATTACGTTGTGTCTCTCTCGTTATGTATCATGTTAATAAAATTAATTACGAAATTTATATACAAGTCCATAACTAACATATACTTAATTATTATTCTTGAAAATATACATACATCTGTTACATTTATGATGTAGCTCGCAGAGGTTAACCAGATTCC
>DWEI01004380.1:0-11749 GCA_018245875.1 Mysoria ambigua
AAGATTACAAAAATCTCCTGACAATGTGACTGACCGCCGTTGTACGTTATATTGTAATACGTCAAATATTGTAGTCTATTTTTATGTAAAAATATGCGAAAAATGTTGTTCGTTATATACATTAGGTACTCATATATAACGTAATATGAATTTCACTTACTACATTATTTATATCGTCACTAAGTATAAGATACTTTCATTGTAATTTTATTATTAAAAATCATTTATATTCTTCTAATGAATTATTATATCGTAGTGCAAATGTTAACCACAAAAATAGCCCGTACCGAACGAAGTAAAGGGTATAATTCTAGTATTATACATTTCGTAAAGTTTTTATATATAAAATAAGCAAAACGGTGCTAAGATATAATTTAGGTGTATATAACTTAAATATATCCCTAAGGGTTACTTTTATTGGGTCGCTGAGTTTCGTCTGCTGGTCGCGCACCCCAGTACGAGACCGGTCATTGGCTTGTCCTCAAATTGACAAGTTAACTTCGGTTAATTTCGGCATGGAAATTTCTAATTTTAGATTGTAATTAACAATAATTGGGTTACTTAAACAATTGTACATATATATATTTGCACGCTGGGCCTCTCGCGGGGTGGGCAGAGAGCACGGAGTGTGCAACACGCGTACACAATAGATAGGGGAAATAAATATTCTGCGAGGTTGATATTGATTAACGTCTTATGGAAAAGACTTGTTTAAAAATTTGGTCTTCAATGTGGTCTTGACCGTTAAAACGGCTAACAGTAACGGGTTACGTCACAGGCATGATATTAAATAGAAGCATGTTAAATATAATGTGCGGTTTTCCAGCTCTTTAAGTTCGAACCGTCCGCCGACCAGCCAGCGCGTATTTTTCTAAACCAGCTTTATGTTTCGTGTTTGCGAGATTTTCACTGACCAAAAATGCTTCCAACAAAACAGCTCAAACGTGCAGCATTCAGATAAACGCCGTTTGAGGTTTCACACTCGCGCGGACCGTTCAATTTGTTTTTTTTTTTGTTTTCATTATGGCAACAATTTTTTCTTTCATATATATAAATTTTGTGTTTTGTCGTTGCATGTCTATTTATTATAATCATGTTTGAGAAACCACATTCATAAACATAATTGTTATCGTATATATGCAATTTTGTACACTACGATTTTTTTCGATATTATATTCGATATATACGAGTAAATACGAATGATGCAGGCGCCATTTTTAATTAAATAGCTCACATAACTTTCGTCGATATGAAAGAACTTATACCGAGATGCAAAAAAAATGATAGAAGCAAAAAAATGTATATGAAAAAGTAGTACCTACTTTTTCATATATAAGATGTAGTATTTATATAAAGTATCACTAAATTGAGTTTTTTACATTCGGCCACATACTAAGACAAAAATTTGTACGTTATACGTTAAAATATGGCGACTAGTTCATTAGTGTCGTGTTGACAAATGTAATCCTTTTTGCTTAGATGCGGAGTCGTAATAGCCTCAAGTGGTTAATCTGTCTCTCAACTTTTCTACATCGAAAAAACGTCTAACAACTCAGCGATAGAGTTTCATGTATTTGAAAACAAAATACATACATAGATTAAAACTTGAACAAGACGATAAAGATGCCTCGAGACGCGATAATACGAATGCTTGATGACTTCAATTATTCACGTCCTTTGATTTAACGACTCTATAATGATATGTTGGGATTACATTAACGCGTGTCTTTCAATGTCATTGTATGTACATTATTACAAATTTATTTACATTTATGGTTATATTGTACACATCACTTACCTTCATGATGACACAACGTAGCCAAATAACCTTCGCGTGTAGTGCAGCTGTAGAGTTCCCGCTACTACGTGGCGATGGATATAAGCTTTGCGAGTTTTGCAAAAATTTAATGCGCCTTTTCGTTTCATTCCTTTTTTATATTATAGACGTAGCTACGTAGCAACAGGTTGTATTGTATTCAGAACAGTTTGGGGTCATCTACATTGCAAGAAGAAATGGGACTGTTGTACGCCCTGAAAAGTTTAATACCTACTAGTTATGTCGTTGAATTTTTGTTGTAATGTCGTTGTTAGGCCTTCTTAGCTTCAACAGTTGTTAGGAGGATCTAATAGGGTTTGTAGATGAGGAAAAGGGCAGTGGTTCCAGGAGCATGCTATGATTATTTACTAGAGTATTGCATGATCCATAAGCGTTATGATTGATGAAATATTATACTTTTGGTCATGTTTAAGTACATACTTTTGGCGATAAGTATTATACTTTTGGCGATGTTTAAGTACATAAGTAATAGTCAAATAACATATAGATAGAGATTTGTATAAGTAATCTTAAAAGATTTACTTAAAATCCTAAAATCCAAACTAACGCTTTCCTTGAGAGTTTGAAGATTATTTCATGTCAAATTAAGCCTTAAATTTCTTCAAGCCTGACTTGTTGTCTGCATCAGCATAAAGCAACTAAATTACATGATCATTTTCGCGGCCTTATGGAGTAGGCAGAGAGTACCGTGTGACAAATAACACCTTACGATGGGATCAAACACTTTTGATACCTTAATATGCTATTTTTATTTTTATTATGGAAAAGTTAACATTTTCCATGTCGTAAATATGAAAATCAAAAGTCGCCTGCTCCACGTCCACCCTGTTACCGGCGCCGCACCCTCGCGGTAACGCTTCAGGCGGCTCAATAGCATCAGGCCATTTACCTCGTGACAGGTACTTGTATTGAAAAATACCACACTAACATAATATACAGCACTCATACGGGTTATCCGTTTTTATATGCAGACCATATTGCTATTCAACCACCAATCTAAGTCGCTCGTTAATGTCGCCCACAAAAAAGGCTTTTGTACTATATAAAACGTACAAGTAATTCAGCCAACCGTTACAAATGAATACTCTTTGACGCACCCACCTTTTGTAAATAGTCAGTTGATATTTAGAACGAGATTTTATACGTTCACGCTATTGTTCTTTGAACGTTGAACGACATAAATATATCTAGGTCACTGTGTTTCACCTATATTGGTTTTTCTCTGTGCTTAGTTTCGAAGATCAACGGAGAATGTTATGACGCCTGTTGTTTGATAATTTTTCAATTTTTCGTCACGAAACAACTTCATGATTTTACTGGTTTTTTTTTTTTACAATATGTCCTAAATTAAAGGTGTGCTATACGGCTTCTGTGAAAAATAATAATATGTAACCCTTATTTCTTAATTTATTTAATTTTCGCCTACCCCGCACCTGGACTTGGCTTTATTTTGCAGTGGTTTGCCGTTTCTCAGTGAAGTATGTAGGTATGCATTATGTATGTAAGAGCATGTTTGAGAATTTTATAAAAATTAACACAAGTATTCCTCATGCGTCAACAGTTTCCTACTCAAAGATAACCCTCGGATATAAATATCAAACAATAATTGATATGCGATGTTTACAAGCATCTGCCAAGCGGTGTACGTAATTATGTTGGCTTGTATGTATTGTATTTTTGTAAGATTACATTTTATCTCACACTGAGTACACACGAGTATCTAGTCAAGCGAAGATCGCTAAGATGGATAAATATCGCTGATATTATTCGCTAATTGGTTTGCGATTCGGTTGCACTTGCACACACGACCGATGAAACTTGTGTGCAAGGAGCCTTTACTGCTTGTTGAACTTACTTTGATTATTTTAGGTAAATGTGCAAAAAGTTAAATGGCGATGCAACTGACATTGTACAATAAGCACTGTAAATATGGAACGTTAAAATTTTCAACATTAAGATACGCAAGTTCATTTTAAATATCGTTAGTAAATACAAGTGGTAGCGTTCAGATGGCTGGTTTCATTAATGAAGCTTCCATTTTGTTGTATTCAATAACCCCAAATTGCAATACAAGCATACGTAAGAATGCGATGGACAATCCTTATTACTGATTTCACTTTTTACAAGTCAACAATGACGGCGCGCGATAACCCGATTCGCTGCGCACGATGTCGACTGAGACCTGGTGACGGCGCCGGTCATTACGAGGCATAAAGCGCTCGGAACTGATCGGGTGCATTATGCAAAATCACCTATACAGCTACCAGTGCTATTACACTAAAGCGGATATCATTTCCACAGAGCAATGACGTTTGTATTATATGTGGTGATTCGCGACGTCCATACTACTCTGTACCTTGCCATAATATGCTGTGGTAAAAGTGGCATTACATAAAACTGACTCACTGTTTTTATGCAGACTGAAGGTGGCACCGGATGTTTTTATTCGCATTAGCTGAATAGTGGCAAAATAAAACAATTATTCAGTAGAATACCTAATAACAAATGTAGTTCTCTGTTATGAAAAACCTTAGCTATGGATGGCTCGTGTTAACGGTGTTTCTGCTGTTATATAAGTTCAGTTGTTGATTTATGGTGTTTGATCTTTTGACGGATAATTCAACAGAGTAGACAGAATTCAACAGACGAACGAAGTAGAACAATTAAATAAAAGAATAATAACTATAACATCTATTGAAGGATGGGAATATGATGTATTTATCATATAGGCGTCTACGTTAGATTTCCATGAGTGTACTTTGAAAAAATGTTTAGAAATGTTAGTCGCTGTCATTAAGTACAAAAAATGCGCGATGTGACTGATTTGAGTCAATATTTATTAGGATTTTCCAGGTTTATAGGGTGAGATGCGTGGGTTTCAGTTTCAGGAGCTCGCAAGTGACGGCCGCAGGATCGTTGCGGAGACAGATCGGCCGTAGCTCATGAAGATCTCGGATACATCATAATGAGGAGAATGAGATCTTTGAAAAATTTTATATCACTACATTCGCAGGGTGTTTCTTGAGACCTTAGGTTACGGTTAATATACATAACTGTTATTTGTATCTATCAATTATCAGTATCCGTAAATATGAAATATATTAGAAGTCAAGAAATAACCTACGATATAGTGCGAACAATCTAATGTATCCAAGATCTGTATATCTGTGCGTTGTGTGAATATGTGCGTAATGAAATGATATTATCGGAATGAGTTCAATGTCGGCCTGCTGACCGACGGTACGATTCATATTTCTGCAAACACATGAATACATGTTTCGCTTTTTTTTATCAATGCCGATATTATAATGCGGCTTCGTGTTTACAAAACTTCGGTGCGTCAATGGTTTCATTCAGAAACATTATTTTTGGAACGATGTTAGTGTTATATTCATAGTATGTGTTTAATAGCATTCGTAGGCAATTAATAGATTTTGTGCGTTATGTTGGGCGGTGCTAACTGAACTCCTTGTATTTTTATATTTATGTTTTTAATTTTTTTTGTATTACCGAATTCCATGAGATGTTCGCCTGTTATTTTATAGTCTGATATTTTACGTTTCCAAATCAACAAATAAACCCGAATTTAATTTATCTGGCTATTTTCACAAGCACTTTACCACTGATCCCTCGCTGTCCGTTTTAGTAGGATTTAGATATCATGCGATACTTATTCTGATTGTAAAATAGATAATAGACAGGTGGATTTTGATAAATAAAAAAGTAACTTCACGCCAGTAGTCCCCAACGAGGTAGGCAGAGAAATGCGGAAACTCCCACGTTTCACCAGTTACGCTTACGTCCCGCTATGGAATAGATGGTGAGCCTATAGCCATGCATCGGGCACCTATCCAGACTCCGAATCACTACTAGAAAGTTTTGTAGTGTTCCGGGGAATCGAACCCGGGACCTCCCGATCGGCAGTCACACTTGCAATCAACACGACCAACCAGGCAGTCATATAATTTTTTATATATATTCATATAAACGTGATGTTACTACTCGATTAAACCATTGCCCAAAGTATTCGAAAATTTACCTTTATATTTTCAAATGTTTCCTACTCGGCCACACTGACCAGAGGTTGACGGTTAGCCGATCGATTTCCTTGACAGGTCTAATGTACTACATACCATATTAACCGTAAAGGTTAAGACGATTCATGATTGTCAATACCCGTATGAATAAAACTCAAGGATAATAAGTTTGATTATAAACAAAAATCTTAAACAATCCATTATTGTTTGAACTTTAAACATTAAGTTAAAAAAATAATATACACACAGAATTATTACTGTACATTTCAAAGAGATTACTTGAAAATAACCGTAGAATCAACGAACGGCGCAAAACGGTGGTCGTATACAGCAATAGTGCGGATAAAATTGTAAACACTTCAAATCAACCTTAGAGTAACTCTAACGGCGACAATATAGTACTTATAAAAATGGTACCGATAAAATTGCCCCACAACCGTACCATGACAATGGACACTAGGTGCGCTTTGTTAATCTCGGCGTCCGTTCAAATTGCTTTCTTTCCTATGGAACCTTTTATTGAGCGCGGCGAGGACGCCCAATCACGTCAATTGACTCAATCGTTCGCGTGACGTCAGCGCCTCTCTGTCTGTATGGAAACAGCGAATCACCGAATAACAGTACTCTTCCGTCGCTAGCGTTAAAAATGTACCGTCCTATTCGAGTTTGACTCGTCCGCGTGCGTCAGCTGCATAATGTTTTTTGTCTTTTATGTTAGAGACTTTAATATTTTATGTGACAAACTTATGCATATTGATCATTAGGTACACATAAGCAGTTAACCATTCGGTCGTACATTTAATTTGTTTTGAGGTTTATATTAAATAGCATTAAAATATAAACGTATTCATTACGTAACTTCACGCCTGTAATCCCCGAAGAGGTATTGCTTGAGTCAGGTCAGTGTTTATATCTGTACAATATTCTAGCAATATCTGCTTTCGTTTATCTAAATCGAATCGTAAGACAGGTTTATTTGTTCACCAATATTTCTAGAATTTTTTTTACACATTTTCCGCTCAGAATATTTATATAAAATTATGCTTTGCATTTACTTCTACACTGCCTCAATTTCAGGGTTTTAATCATTTTAATAGAAGACATGTAAAATAAACTCCCAAATATACCCTCACAAATAACTCATCAGGAATTTCTCTTGGGATAGACACTATTGATTCTCTTATCTTTTTGAATCTCCACGGGTCTCCAAGGATTTACACTCTTAGAACGACGAAGGTCGTTTTATAATGCTAACCGAATTTTATTTTATTGTTTCAGGTAGCAATTAAGATAATAGATAAATCACAATTAGACGCCAGCAATCTTCAGAAAGTCTACAGAGAAGTGGACATCATGAAGAGGTTGGATCATCCTCATATAATTAAGCTTTATCAGGTAAGTTGGATAATAACGAACGTATCTAGGATATAATTATCTCGATTTGAGGGCTTGCGCGGGTAGGCAGTCATATTCGATCACGTATGTACATTTGCAATATCAAGTATTGCTATTGGAATGTTCCCTCTACTGAAGCCTATCTCAAGTTCTTTATCAATTACTGTGGCATATGTCTTATTTTCAGCATTGTCATTGGATTATCGCCTCTGCTGAAGTCTATCTGATTTCCTTTACCTATTTTTGTACAGATTCGTATCTACTATTGACGCAAACCGTTTTCTCATGTCGCCAATGTATTCATTTTTTTTTCTCATCTAGTAATAACCCGTGACCGTTGAGAACAATTGCAATGTACAAAAACTTGATACAATAAGCTTTTGTTGAGGATTGACGTCATAGCGATTTTGCTGTGATAAAAGAAATGATCTTATCTGGACTTTTTATTCGTTAATTTCGCATTGGAAGTAATTTTAGTGTCTAAATAATGTAGGTTGCATTGTCAATATTTTATAATTTTCAATGATAAGTATGTGGCAGTACTAAGCGGAAATTTATAAATATCTACTTAACTACAAGTTACTTAAGTACAAGTATTTGAAGATTTTTTTACCTACAAAAACACTTTGTAATGAGTTATATTAAAACTACCGTTGAAATCATTGTCTGCTCGTTCCTCTAATGGTTGCAAACGTGACTGCTGATTGAGTGGTGCTAGCTTCGATCGCCGGGTGGGGTGCTGTTGGGTTTTCCTACTTCAAGATTCCACTTGTGGCCCGGCGTCTAGATTCGTGTGTGGTGTATGGCAATGGGCTGCGTGTGGCAATAACAGATCAGAATTGGAAGTGTATAACAGTTCTATGCGAACATATTCTGAATAACATTCACGTTTAATGTATTAACTTAGTTAAACAGTTTGCAGACAATTTCTAGTGAGTGTTGACCGTGTTAATAGAAATTTGCGGGGTCCGTTAGTTTAACGGACCCGGCTTAAATTAACACTCACCCGATAAGTATTGTAAGTGCGGCTTAACAATAACGGTAGCTAGGAATAGCTGAGTGTAAGCATTAACGTGCACTAATGTAAATTAATTTTAGTATAATTAAAATAAGGCCGTATCAAAAGTACGAGTAATTGAAGATAGTTTTATGTCGAGATAACCGGTTATGCAAATTTATTGTGGGCGAAAGAAATTTTGCAAGGCTTGTGATCGCATATACTTAGTCCAAGCCTACAATTATGGGCAATAGTGTTCACTATATGTACGTATGTAATCAAGCTTACGTCAACTGTAAACTAAGAGAAAATTAGATCTGTCAATTTCCACAAAAATAGCTTCAAAGCCTTTTAGTCAGGCGATCGTGGCAAACACCTCTGGCGCTGTAATTACGTGGTAACCGATAAAAACGGGACAGACTCACATTTACAGTTCATCTGAACGCGAGTTGTGTGTTAGATGGTAAATGTCACGTGAAATCGCGCTGTCGGCCGCGGTGTGTTCAGCTTCGTTCGGTGCGGACAACGCGTGGGCCGGAGCCATTGAAGGAGAAAATTGGGCCTATTCATGTTTTCGCTGCAAATTGGCGTGTGTGATAATTGTATATTGGCAGGCGGAAGAGTTTAGTGAACTCCCACGTTTCACCACGTTACGTTTACGTCCCATTATGGAATAGGCGGCGAGGCTGTTGCCATGCACCGGGCACAAATCTATCCTCCCAACCGCCACCAGAGAATCTCTACTAGAAAGGCAATGTTGGAAAATCAAATAGTGCCTGGCCTAGATTTGAACTTACAATATTAATACTATAACTGAAATATTTATTAGAAAACGGACGATGCATGGGTTATAAATGTAGAAGCAATGGTAATGTTTCGTGTAAGCATGAAAAAGGCAACTTATATATTCATAAGAAAAAGGTATAAATGGTGAAATCTGAGGAATCGATGCGTAAGTAATGACGTCATAAATTTGAAAACAAAGACAAACGACCTTTAGACACGGAATCAACGTTCCGCCTTTGTACTGATGATGAAATATGATATACGGATAGCTTACTGGAATATTCCAATGGTCGGAGTGATAATTGGAATGGAGTAATTATCTTGTCAATTAGAACTTGTATTCGACTGTGTCCGAATTAACAATATTTCACTTATTATTGTCTTAGTACACTGGGTAATATATTGTTGGTTATTTGGTTGGTCTATGTATTGTAGATATATAATATATAGTATTATTATTAAGTTATCATCGGCATACCTCACGTATCTTTGTTTGTTCAGGATAGTTCTGCCGAATATGGAGCAATCAAAGTCTTTCTTAAATTACATGTATACATATGTATACATATTGACAATTGAATCAATGAATAATTGAATAGAGAATTCGTAGCGATATATCTGATTGAATGATCATTTTTTAAAAGTCTAATACATACATTGACTGACGTGAAAGGTTTGTATGGGCTTAACAAGGAACTCATAATATGGTGCGTGTAAAATCATCTTAATACAAAGCGCTTAAGAATGGTTACAGTCGATATAAAGGTATACTTGAAGTCATACCTGAGTGTTGAATCGAGGGCATTATACATGTTAATAGATGTATGTGTTCCTAAACCAAAGGCGTGAATGAGGAGAGTGAGAGATAAAAGAAAGAGAAGAGAAGAGAAGAAAGAGAACAGAAGAGAGTGAGAGAGAGAACAGAAGAGAGAGACAGAGGGAGAAGAGAGAAACGTTTAGTCTGTATGGACGCTAATATTGACAGTCGGTGACGGTCGGTGACGGTCGGTGACGGTCGGTGACGGTCGGTGACGGTCGGTGACGGTCGGTGACGAATATAACTATAAAAATAACGTAATAAGGAAAAAAGGCGTCTATGAGGCGTGTATGGCCCGAACTGTTCATAACCGAGTAGGTTCATCGATTTCTCTCCACGTCCGTAGCCCGGGTCGGTTCAGGTTTTATATAGACAAGCCGGTGTTGTGATACGCGATTGATTGTTCACTGTTTCCGCTACCGGTTCCGTTAATTATGAACGCGTTGTGGAAAACAAAGCAACTAGGGGTTGTATTCATTGCAACACTAGCGTAGATAATCACTTGTAGATGTTGCACAACAATTGTTGTATTGAATTATAGTTATCCATTATGACAGGTACTATATAAGTAAGAGAAGAAGTCAAATCTTGTGTCAGTTTTTGAAAGGCATAATGATTGCGTCGTCGGTTGAAGGGTTGGTAGAACAGGTGCCGACGGATACGTCCAGAGTACAAACGCCGGGTTGGGTACTATTTGAATTTTTAGTAGTAGCTCGGCGTCTGAATTTGTGTATGGCAGTAGGTTTGTCACTAATTTCATAATCAGACTTAAAGACAAATGCTGAAACGTGACTATAACCTCTGCTTACCTCTTCGACGATTATAGGCGTGAAGTTACTTATTGTTACATAACCACGTGAGATTCGGTACCTTTTATGACTTATCGTGTACTGAGAGTAGCATCAAAACATATATACGCATGGAATTGTGTACGAATGAAATTTTCATATTGAAATCCCCTCAACAAAAAAAACAATAATACTGGACAGAAATGTTTTTGGTGATATCTATTTTCGTATAATCATCTGTTATAAATAAATACTTTAAAGTTTGATATGTTGTTGTAACATGACCTCTGAACTGTAACGTAATGATTAATTAAACTTATGTTATCACGCGGAGCGCCGTTGACATGTGTGGGCGGTGATTGGATTAGAAATTTCGTAAATAACAAGCGTATTCCACTTGTGTTGGGTGTTAATTGAGAATATTTTGTTAATATATCCCTCAATTAACATCGTTGAGTAGGTACTTCACAAGTGGATTGCCCTATTTGTTTATTTACTTCATATAAATTACAATTATAATATATGTATCTCACAATTTACCCCTATTCCATTGTGGGACCTTAAACTTGGGAGTGTACTCCTTTGCCTACCCCCTTGAGGATTACAGGGATGACGTTACACCACGCCATGTATAATAATGATGCTTTTACCAAAAATATCATAGTGGTTTGTGTTGTCAAACATTTCAATGTTATTTCTTATATCGCCTCATCGCTGAATGTATTCACTTGAAGTTGTCCTCAAGTTATATCAAACTGTTGAAGATAATGGTGTTTTATTGTTGGATGTTTCGTGAGTGTTACACGTTATTATGTTAAGGCCAATGTGATGTGGCCAACGGCCGATGCGAGTCAGGCGGGCAGCCTCAGCGGCGAGGTCGCGGCGGGCATTAACGAAGACACATTTCGTTCTCGTCCGGAACTAGTCGCGTCGTCCGGAAACAAAGTCAGTCAGGCCAGCTTATAAACAATGAAGATCGTAATAATTGGCTACGGTTATCACGTGCCGTATCATGAAACGACGCACACGAATCATATCTTCTGAGATACAGAAGAAATATTTCGCGAAGTAAATGGAGTAGGTATGAAAATG
>DWEI01004381.1:0-11749 GCA_018245875.1 Mysoria ambigua
TTTCCGGGACTCAACGCCCGTACAAGCATCGAGCAAGGTTGACACTGGTATTTTTCGTTGGATATCCCAGTATCCTACTATCAAGGCCGAATAAGACTACGGCAGAAATTTTAGTACTGTTAAAATTCCACATGAACTCGTATCTCGTCCAGAGGTCCAATATCTATATCAAAAAAGATTATTTTTATACACAACATATAGATGCATAAATATATTGTACTACAAATCAAATAAGACGGTCAGTGTACCTATAGATAAGCAAAAATGCGAAAAGGTCTGAGCCCAATAATTTCACAAATGGATGTAGATGTAATTCCGGGAGAGCGTTTTAAGTAAATTGAAACGGAATAGTTCCAAAAATATGTAGCGGTCCGGTGAATAAACCGGAAACGGTTACAGAATACAATACATTTGATAACGAAATACAATTTTGAAATGAACATTTCAAGTTTCAAATGGATTAAGAATTACGTGTTACGCAATACACTTGTATTTAGAGTATTTCAAATTAGTGTTTCGTAGACATGTATAAGTGTGAAAGTTGAACGACATGCTGTAATGCTTTTAGAAATAATAAATGTGATTTCTATCGATCGACGCAACGTTTTATTCAGGTCTGTGAAGGAGAATGTACTAGATAATTCTGATTATTTTCACAAGTAGGTATATCAAATTCACAACTTTAATATTGTTACCATAACTTTTAATTGTATATAGATATACGATCTGTTGTCTTATCTACCCGTAGTTCGAAAGCTAACCACATTAGCCAAGGGATATACACAATATGAAATCAGTATAATTTAATTAAAGAAGCTAAAATGTTTCTCTCTTAAGATATGACGCCTGTAGCCTGCATTTATTCTGTATTTACAGAATGCAATATTAAAAAGCGGCAAAGATCTTTCTAAAATAATGATATGTAAGGCCATCTAATACAATGTTAAGTTTTATGATATCAGTATGGTAATTTGTATTCCCGTTTATTTCTTAGACACTTAAATATGTTTGAAATATATGATTGTATTTAATGTTTGTTTAAAATATTATGTAGACCAACATTTATGATATTAAAAACGTTTGACTAACCTCTTTCAAATTCGTAGTTCTCGTTTTTTTTCTCTTCTTTTTTGGTCGATGCCTGACTGGAGTCAGCTACAGGTTTGGTAGCACCAAGTGCAGATGGGGCGGTGTCTGAAGCAGACGGCACAATATCGGATGCCGATGGTGCGGTATTTGAGGCCGATGAGGTAATATCTGTTGCAGAGGGCTCTACATTGTCCGTTGCAGTTTCAGTCTTCTCCGGACCTGTTAAATCTGTTTTTAATTCATCTGCTGCACTCTCTGCTATGTGTAAGTAGGACTTCTCAGTGGTCGATTTGAATCGACGCTTATTTTTCCTCTTTTTAGGAAAGAAGAGCGTTGGTTCATCATTCTTATTCTCATTGTCCTCTGGAACTAATGATATGCGAATATTATCATAATTTTCACCCGAGGCTGAATAACGAGAAGAAAATTTTTCTGTTGATGGCGCAATCGTAGATGTTTGAGGTTTAACAGTAGTTAAACTGTCATCAATGTCATCGTAAACTACGTATAACTGAGGATTTTTAAACACCGACATCTTTCCTGATGCGACTGATTTGTTTTTTTTACGTTGTGAGTTTTTTCGAACCGGTTTGGCTGTCGTTGTTGTTGTTTTTTCTGGTATTATTCTATATTTGTCTTCTGTTGAAGAAATATCTTCGTCATACTCATTGTAATCAGATAGTTTTTTCCATTTAGGTCTCTCATTGAAAATTTCCTTCGAATCCTTATTCCGTCCTCTTTCTCTTTCTCTTTCTCGTTCTTCTTTGTACAGCTCTTCTTCTTTTACTCTTTCTGATATTGCTCTTTGTTCTTTAGCGTGACGCTCTTTGAGTTCATCGACACTGCTGAGAATTCTAGCTTTTTTCTCTTCATTTTCTCGTTGCTCTTGTTCACTTAATTTTGATTTTTGTTTTTTTGGCTCTTCCTCTTCACCGTCATCGGCTTCTTCGTCACTTTGATTATTTTCTGTTGATTTTGTTTTCAAATCATTCTGCTTTTCATCTTTCTGACTTTCTTCATCATCTTCATCTTTTTCTTCTTCAACATATACTTTATCTTGTTTTTCCTTTCCCAAATTTTCTTGTTCATTTTCTTTTATTTCTTCCTTATTTTCAGTTTCCTTAATTGCAGTAGTAAGCACATCATTTTCTACAGTTTTTTCAGTCCCTAATATCGTACTTGCTATAGGATTCGGCTTAGGGTTAGTTATAATTTTTACTATACCTTCTATATCTGCAATATCAGGACTGGTGATATTAACCGGTTTATCTGGGTCAATTTGTTTAGCGTTCCTGTTAATATCAGACCATTCTTTTTTCTCATAATAATCC
Organism: Mysoria ambigua; assembly: GCA_018245875.1. Classification (NCBI taxonomy): domain Eukaryota; kingdom Metazoa; phylum Arthropoda; class Insecta; order Lepidoptera; family Hesperiidae; genus Mysoria; species Mysoria ambigua. The sequence continues at coordinate 2,421 of DWEI01004381.1, forward strand.
TCATTATCACTGTCGCCTTGTCCTTTATCGTAATAATCGTCACCCGAAGGATCTGCGATCGCTCGCAATACATAATTAACTGGCAAAGCTAACCTTTTTTTCGGTTTTGGTTTCGCTACTGGCTTAAATTCTCCTAATTCCTCACCGTGCTTATTTTTGAACGGTACCCAATCAGGATAAAAGTTACCGGTGGCATCCTTAGTCACTTTTTTATCACTAACAGTACCTATGCTGAGACAATTTCCGTAACACACATATAGAAGTACAAATATTGTTAAGGGCGTCATGTTAACAATGAATTTTCATAATATATCGGGTGTCCAGCACGTCCGCACGTCAGACAACTCAACCGCGCGACACTAACTGTTTGCTTTGCCTTAACTACTTTTATTTATACTGTTTGTAAGACGATTCTCTACGGTCATTGGTCGACGTAAGAATTTGATGGAGTTGCCTTGTTCAATGAAATTTTATTATTAATTACTTTTATATCTACATACTAGGAACTTCGTTTTACTCCGGTAAAATGTTAATGTAATGTTATTCGGAAGTTAGCTAGATGATTAGGTTATCTTATTACCGTCATTTCGTTTTATCAATGTAATCAACACTATTCTAACAAGTTCATTAGTTACGTTCCTTATAACAATTTATTTGAACTTGTTATTATGACATATTTACAAAAAAGTTGTAATAAAAAGCATTTTGATGCTTCGTGGCTTTATTTACCGCTATATTAATTAGTAATTATAGTGAATATAACGCATTTTATTATAAGAATTAAAACAATTACTAATTTTATTACAATTATAATTATAATTATAAGAAGTATGAGTAGCACATACTATTTAGAACATTTTAAAAGACAGGTAACATGTACCGATAATATGACATTATTGACGGATGTTGGACGATTAAAAAGTGAATCATAATATGTATTGCTTATTTATCAAGTTAATTTAAAAATGCAATTGATACAAAAATATACAATAAAGGGTTAAAATTATGTATGAATAATAACTTTCAAATTATTTTCATTTCGTATTTCGCAGGGACATTTTTTTGGGTTACTATTATGTTGAAACTTTCAAAAAATTTACGGAGTTTATAGCCCAAGTTGCGTCAGAGGTATAGTTTTAAACATCATTCTACGGGAACGCTCCTGTCAATAAACCCAGAAATTATATAACTTTTACAAATATATAATATATATGACAGTTCACTTAGGCTTATTAAAAAATATTCTTTGATATTTCTTTGAAATTATTACAATCGTATCCATATTACTCTCAACGGCGTTAAATCGCGGATACCGCGTGAACTTGTCGATTGCCCGTGCAATTGTTACTGTAGCCTGGCGTGCGAGACGCCGAGGACGGGGCGTGATGGCATTCACTGGAGCAGGTCCGTCTCCAGCGGTGGACTGAGTAGGCTGATGATGACGGCACGCCACTTCAAAAACCTGATTGAATATTGTTCGTAGATAAAAAATAATCCTAAGAGTAAAATCGATGTTATTATTAATGTCTTGGTACAACTATACATATGGGAGTCTGAAGACAAACTACGAGTAAGTTAGCTTGTACTTGGATCACCTGATAAACACATATACATATATTCGTCATACATGTACGTATATCGTCTCGTACATCAGATACAGAGAAAATATTGCTTGTCGTTACCCAAATAGTTGTCGTTGATAGGAATTGATTGCACAATTTTCGACGGAGCCGTCAGATTTGCTAAGTGCTAGCCAAAAAGCAAATCTTATTTATTTTTACAATACTTACCTGAAGTATTTTTAAGACTAGAATTTAATTTAAACAAGTTAGCATTCATGTAGTCACAAATTGAATATAACTTACGGGCGTTTCGCCCGCCGGTCTGCCGCACCAGCCAGTCGGGCACTGTCGCAACCAGCGTGTGACCGCCGGTTGGAAATCGGATATCATCCCGATTATATCGGAACAAAAAACTATTAACGACACTCAAGGCAGCGCCGTTGGATCAGTGGCGCAAGGTGTGCTGATCGAGACGGCACGGTTACGACAGTGGGAACGGTTTCAGATATGCCGAAAGTATATTCTCATAATACTCGTTAGGGGTACCGCTATGGCAGTTGTTTTCCATATGCGAGCGTCATAAACGCTTGTGTTTCTATTTTATTAGAAAGTGTAAGCAACTAATTCGTATCACATTGTACACGTTTGGAGCTTGTTCTATTCAAACAACACATGATCTGGTAGCGGAGCTGATTGTTTATACAATAACAAAGATCAAAAACGGGGACCGATAACTGAGCCATTTATTTATCTGGCTGTATCTGTCTATCAGCTTCTCGTAATGTTGCTCTATAGTTCATAGAACATACCGTCCATGTTCCAAACACTTGTTTAAAAAAGATTTTTTTCATATTCTACAATAACACAATCCTTGCTCGGGAACATAGTGTCGTTCAATGGCCCTAGGTTATTGGGCACTTATTATAATTACCAAGAATAATCGCACTATACCTATATAGATCTGTTCCTATTCGATTGCATCTACCTATCCCCATGCCTATTCAAACAACAACAACAGACAGACAGACTGAGACATGCACTAGTGTTTAGTGTTCAGTCCAAGATATTTTGTAAACACACATTCAAATGTCGGAATGGTTTCTTGACGTCACGTAACTTCTGTGTTTATGGACTACGTTTAGTGTGTCATCATGTCCATCATTATCAATATCATCATTATCCTGGCTCTGTCATCAGACCCGGGTCTCCTCTCAGTGATATCACTCTTCTATAAAATTTATTTACAATATCAATTCCCAGTAAAGACATTTAGAAATCATTATAATTAACTAAATGTTTTGGATTCTGATCTGTCTATGGTAAGCAATTTCCAGTATTTATACAAAACGAAATATGGAGAGGTAATAATAAATTCAATATTCCTCTGTACCCATACGGGCATAGCCATTGTAGGATTGAACACAAGTAATAACTTTGAAGGTTTGTTATTTGAAGGCCTGCGTAGGTGAAATGTTCACGAATAAAATGAATAGTGACATAAGGCTCATTACACACAACTTTAATTAATAGAAATATTTTTTTTTCCACAATTAAATAAATATAATGTGGTTATTACCAGTTAATACAGTTTCGATATTATTTAATATTTACGTTTTGGCTTCATAATAATCGAATTTTATTATAAGTTATAATACCATTTCTATTGAAACTAAACAATAAGACAAAATTAACTTCCATTTCCATATTTTCCGGTTTTATACATACATACAAGTACATACATTAAATGACATTTCTAACGCAATATATACATACACTGAAAGGTATATACGTATGTAAGGGTATAAATAAGGAATATTACAAAATCTAAGAACTGGAAAAAGAATATTTTTTCTTTCACAAACATATTACTAAACTAGGATAATATAAAAGCAAGATGGGAGATATTGGACGGTGTTATCATCTTTATTTTATAAAGTAAATTAAATTTGAGGCGAACACAGATTGTGCGTAACTTATAAAAGTGTAAAAGCGAACATAAAATGGTTATATAACAGGTTAATAACAGGGCACGAACTGTGCAATTGTACCTGACACGTGCAAGAATATTGGCAGTGTTGAAAAGTTCATTTTCCCAGCTTTGCGCATCCCCGCAGCACGGCTTGCACGCATCTCGTGCGTGCAATAACGCGCCGGAAACACGTGCTACGGAAACACGCACACTCGCTACGCCTTACACATTTACTTCCTATAGTACATATTGCTCGAAACAAAAACAAACAAAAATTTAAAGGCTGAAAACATACGCGCATTCATAGTTTGAACGGACTCTTGACTGAAAATCAACCTTGCCAAGCTTGCCTTTTGTATAGAACATAAACACATTGACAATGTCGCCCACGTGTCACCTCTCACAGATTTTTCTATAACTCGACGATGTCTCCATTCCAGCTCCCATTTTTAAAAACGACTTCCATTCATCACGTCGACTAGTGATCACGTGTGTCCACTTTCATTAAATACGAAAGTAAATCAGCAAAACGTCTAGAAGAAAAAAACACTTTGTTATCTGTAACATAATACATATACGAGTATATTTTATTTATCGCTTAGTATAAACACCGCCTAATAGCACTATACACAAACAACTTTCGGTTTAAACTTGGTATTCATTAATTAATGGAACACAACTAAAGTTATATAAAACATATTGATTTGGAGGCTTTGTCGCGGAAGACGTAATATTCCCAACTAATAACTATGCGTGGCATCCGGTATCAATAAACTTTACACAATAACAATATAATGTTTGCGGCCGTAGCTCGGTAGCGACGTATATACATTGTTTTGTAACGAGAGAGCCGTGTGTTCGAGCGTTGATATAGTTTGTAAAGGCGTTACCGTCCTTCAGAGAGCACCTTTACTTGTATTATTATGATGTTGGCGATCTCCAAGTTGTTACAGGATGTGTGGGAGTGGTGGAAAATGCTGCGGTATTGCATAAGACTTTTTTTTACTCGTACTATCTAGCGGTTAGGGAGCCTAGCATCAAGCTGGGGTTGTGAATTTGATTCCGATACTCCACAAATATTTCTAAAACGGGTTATTAGGCTTTAAAAAAATCTATGCCTGCATATTATAATTAAAATACTATTTATGTATTAATAACATAGTTTTTAAAGGTAGCTATTTTTGAGGGCAGTAATAGCCTAAAATAAAAATGGTTTGAAATATGACTTCTCACTTCGGGAGCCCGGGTTCAAATCCTACCGCGTACCTCTTAAAAATGGGCTTTTTAAGTTTAAATATCAATTATTATAAAGGTGTTTTCTTTCACCTGAGGAAATCGTGAGGAAACCTGCCCATCTTAGAGTTCTCAAAAAATATTATCTAAGATATGTGTATGTAAGGTATGTAAGGTATGTAGGGCTTGTCAAGCCGCACTTGGCCAGCAAAGCAGACCGTGGCCTTGGCCCTTCCATTATGAGAGGATACCCATGTTCCAACAGTGGAACGATAAAGGTATCGAAAAACTAGTTTATCAATAGTCGTGACAATCAATCACAACACAGGATCTGCCTTCTGCTAGACTGTTTTGTACAGAGACAACGTAACTTAATATCACACCTGTATTTCCCTGAAGGAGTCGGCAAAGAAGTGCAGCACTCAATTTTTTCAGTTGCTTACATGTATGTTGTGATAAAAAGTGAGGATAATGACATATAAAATGAGTAACCATCAAGGTTTATTCCGATGTTGTATCAATATATAACTATACAATATACCAGTCAAGTAATAAATAGAACTACACCGCTAACGATTTTCTTCCAAATGTTTAGTGAGATATTGCGTTTCTAAAGATCTCATAGCCTCGCCTTCAATTCCAGCGTTAACTTTAACAATATCGTTTTATAATTGTCACAAGGTTTCATCTCTTAGAGATCAGAGTTGCTGTTTATTTGTTTAACATAAATTTAATGTGATTGATGTTAATGAAATGTGTATAAAACAAAGATAAACTTGTTGTTAATAACATTGTTTACATAGATAAAGATAAGCAAAACGATTGAGACCGGACGTAATGAAGACGTTACGGACGTCTTTATCCAACATCAATGTTTCTCGTGCAATTTCAACAGCCTTCTAACAAACGGGATATTTTCAATCTCTGTGAGTTTATTAACTAGAAGACGGAAATTTATAATATTTATAAACTGCCCGAGAAGAATTTTTTAATTGGAAGTGGAGACTAAATGGTCGGTGGTAATAAAATGTTCTAAATATAGATTACACTATCTGATGGCGGAAACAGAAATTTTCATCGTGCGCATATGAATAGTCATAAATATTCTAGAAGCACGCCAGGTCTGTAGTAATAGAGATACGAGTATGTGACACTTAGTGTTCTCTGCCTATCTCGGAATAGACCTAGCATTGTGACACAATAATTATGTCAAGAATAAAATAATCTCTACGTTAGGCATGAATGCGATTCAATTACTAGACGGGATTATAAAATCGGGTGAATGCAAAGTACAAACAATCATAATATACGTATACAAATAGGAAAATTGCACATTTTCCTATTCGTATAAACATATTAAACATATTAAAGTTAGTTCACAGGTAGTGTAGTGGCGTAGCTGTTCATTCTCAATCACAGTGTACGTCTGTGACTCAGAGTGTTCAGACATGTGGAAATCGTGATCGAGATCGATAGGTAGGTATTATTTTAAAACGATATTTCACAAGTGAATTTCAGACTTGAAATTCACTTAGTTAATCGGAAGTTGAGGATGTCAAGTTCAGTCATACAGCAATTGGTCTCAAATTGATTTAATGTCAGCCCTCTGATACATCTCAATGTAACATATTTATCATAATATAAGCATAAAATTTAATTTGGAAAAAATGTTCATGACCGAATACCTATAGCCTATGTAATTAAACATAAGTTGTAGAAATAGTATATTTTATAAACGATTGTTTAAAGAATGCAATAAATATTATTTAATTTTACTATTCTCCAAGGCTTAGCTGATAGAAAATTGCCAGTAAGCATTAATGTGGACCTTTATTAGCTTGTCTGCTTAAACACATAAAAAAGCAAAAAAAATGAGATAAATATCAATTCTAATATACAGTTACCCTATTTCATTAGGATTGCACAAGAATCAGAATCTCCAGACGACAAAATCAAGTTGAATTAAATGTTCATAGTCCAGTAACCAGCTAACGGAGTGGCTATTGTATCACAATTCCGAAATCTTTTATACTCAATGTATATTTAGCTTTTTCTAACAAATAACAGTCCACAGACAGTGAAATCGTGTTATTTAGTTAAACATTTTGTAACATTACACCCGCTAAGTAAATTACTGTAAATAATTTCTAAACGTTCCGATCTTAACAGGTAAATATTTAAAAGAAACTCCACATAAATGCTCTTTGTAAAAATACGCAATTTCTTAACAGTAGTAAAAGTTTAGCTGTTCAGATTTCGTATCATGCATACCGTAGTTTGAATCCAGGGTCAGGATGTGAGGAAGTTATGTGTGTATTTAAAATGATGTTAGTGTCACTCTGAAAGGGTCTGGCCATAGGTCTGAACAATTATATATAATTTTTGAAATCTTATTGCCTTTCAATTCGGTTATATATGCCGTGTTCCGGCTTGCTTGGTTAAGTCGCACCGCTAAAATATGCGATTCAAGAATGTTTGTTATTAAATTGTGTAATTTACATTTTATCATTATTATATGTATATTATCGTATAATTTGTTTTGTTCTCAGCGCACTATCTTATGGTTAGAGGTAGGGCATACAACAGATGAATGGTGGGAGTGCAGTACTCCTCTCGGTATATCGGACATCGGTATATCGGATATGAAGTCATAATACAATAAAAATAATACATGACATCATATTTGTCTGTATATTGCCCACCTATTCCATAGTGGGACGTATAAGTAACTGGTGAAACATGGAAGTGTTTTGTATTCCTCTTCGAGGATTACAGACATGAAGATACTTTATTCGTAAGCAAAAAATTAAACAAATATTTCCTGTACATAGCTGAGAACCAAAGAACAGTGCATAAAAACTATACGAAAAAAACGATAAACTTCAAGACAGACTTGCAAGGTAACTTCCGGGAAGCGAATAGTATCTCGTAATGCCATTGCAGTTTGAGACGCCGACCGTACGGCTAAATGGGCAAAGAATACAAAATGTATAAAATCAAAAATAGCTTTCAATAAATTTCTACAAAGATGCAATGATGATAATGGTCCATTTACGAGACAATCGGACGTGGTAATGTATTTGTAACTCTTTCCGTGTCGAAAAACATTGATGCAGAAGTGGCCAGTCGCCGACAGGTGGCTCAATACTTGCCAATTGCAAAATGTATAAATAAATTTGTACAAAAGTGCAGTAGTTTATTAGCTTAGAATGCAGTGTTCGACTCTGGGTTCTAATTGTTGTTGGGCACTTTTTCAAAAAATGTGTCTTTTATTATTGAAGGTCACTTGATATAACGAAAAAGATAACATCATGAATATATCTTTACACCTTAGTTTTCTTCATTATCTAGTGTATGAAGCCTGCGAAACTGCAGTGGGGCAGCGTGGCTAACTACGGCTTTAACCTGTCTAGAATTGGCACGACATCCATGTGAGTAATGTGAGGCACGATAAAGAAGATTTTGGCAACATAGAGATAAATTTTGTTTTAATATTTGGAGGATCAGTAAAATGTTAAATGTTCATTCACACATCATCATAATATACAATATACACTTACTTAAAAAAAAATCTTACAAAATCTCTCGCCGGTGACTCGGTTAAAAGTAATAATTTATTTATACACTGATCGTTCGTAACTTAAGCATTGTTGTCGCCAATCAATTAAAAACAAAACTACGGAAGTAAATTGAGCGGGTAATAGACGCCGTTTTTGTACAACAATTGACTATTTTCGGCAGTAATGACTCGTGAAATTTGTGTGTTCGAGTTGCGTCAGCAAGGAAAGTCGCATGGAGTCATTGACAAAAAGCAGCTTCAAATGTATATTTCATTAAGAACTACTCAATATTGCTTTTAATTAAATACATTATATTTATTATAAGTTATTGTATTATATGTTAAATATTAAATGTATTGAATATACTTAAATAGATTATGCATTATTATGAGGAAAGTGATTGTTGATTATTTTAATGATTATATTGTGGAATAATCCCATCATTCTAAGTATAATGTCGTACGGTAACAAGTCCTGCAGTATTCTTAGCTAAATTAACTTACATTAACAATTCTATTCTTAAATCATATTCAAGGTCTTTTGAAGATCTGCCATTATGACTGCTGCCTTAAAAAAAGATCAGTACAAAGATCAGATCAAAGATCAGTACCGGTGTCACAAGTCTGCACAGGCTGTAGCAAACATTGATATTATTGACATTAATTGCTAACGAAAGTATTGCGATCGATGTATCAACAGATCGAGATTTCGTATAGCGATCGAACAATCGATTTTGATTCGACTCCGACCCCCGGCAGCGGTCACGTAGCGACCGGTGATAATGTTGGTTCAAATTTTTTTTGCTTCACTTAGACACGGTCGGGATGGTAAGAGACATTTTTCTCGAAGATTGTTATCTAACGGGTGTGCTAACCAAAGTCGTCTATAATTATAAAAACCATTGGAGTCTGTAGAAAAAAATTTTTGGTCTTTGTATATAAGTATAACACGAGACAATTATTCTTTAAAGTAAAGGAAAAAAAGCATTATTAATTTTATAATGTT